>JANHFX010000350.1:0-33749 GCA_027560015.1 Chloroceryle amazona | reverse complement strand
AGGAAAGGAAAGGAAAGGAAAGGAAAGGAAAGGAAAGGAAAGGAAAGGAAAGGAAAGGAAAGGAAAGGAGGAAAGGATTTAAAAAAAAAAAAAAAGAAAAATCAGGTAAAATCCAAAGTGCTGTTTCAGAATTAGAAACCACTAACACCTACTCAAGTACTTTTTAGCTCACCTTGAAAACGAGGAGATAACCAGGTAAACCCCTGGCTGACCATCTAAAGGTTGCACAGCACATCCTTCTACATTACAAGTAGATGCCAACAGTTAGTAATGCCTGACCCTCTGCAACAGTCAGGATACTCAAATAGTGCAGAAATAGTATTCATTTATAGATGTCTGCAGTTTAGAGACCTTTGACACATGGAAAGAAAGCTGTCCAGTATTATTGTGGTTGGGAATGATCCACTTTGTGATGGAGCTGCCCACAGGAAAATAAGCTAAATTTTGGAAAAGATTTAAAAATGGAAGAAGAGTAAGAGAATGAATCCCTGGTCTAGATTGCCTTTGTCTCAGGAAAAGCAGTCAGTTTCAGATACTAAATTTGACAGTTATTTAGTGTTCTTTTTACAGTCACATATATTTTAAAGTTTCTCTGTGATCTTAGAAATTACAGGATCAAATCTCGCATTTCCCTAGCCACTGTTTCATGTATCTTAACACATCCCAAATAGTTCAAGCTGTAAAATTGGTCAAAAAGGTCTAAACCCTGTACAGTCTGATGTATAAATTGGTTTTACAGAAGTACCTCCTTGTTTTTCTTCAGGATTTAGTAAGATGTTACCACACCAGATGTCTCTGGAGTAGAGAGTGCATGCTGGGTGGTGGTAGAAAGGTTTTCTCCCAAGAAAATGTCATCAGCATTCAAAGAAAATTTTGACCTGTTCAGAACAAAAGTTTAATTTCCCTTGTTTACTTAAATTTAGCATTGTGCTGGTAATTATTGAGAAGAAACCAGTCCAAATAAGGTAATTTGTTGTAAATCATGATATGGAAGACATCATCAAAACAGAAGAGGAGAAAGAAAATTTCTAAGAACAACAGAATTACAGTAACATTAGTAAATATTAATATTTCTATTTGAAACTTCAGATGAAAAGTGAATCCTCAAGTTTTCTTTGACAGTATTTATGAAAAGACAATTATAAGTTTTCTCAATAAATTTCTAAACTTAATACAGTTTTGCATAACTGCAGAATCCAAGCACCTTCTGTTTTCCCAGATGCCAATGTTCATGTCATGCTACGTTAGGATTCCCCCATTTCAAGCCCCTTTTTGGTTAACTTTCCTTTATTTTCCTATTTATATTACTCTTCTAATGATAAGAAATAATTTTCAGCTAGTCATTTAGAAGTCAAGGTCATCTTTAGCAAATTCTGCCCTTAACCAAAGACAAAACAAAAGTGTTGAACAGCAAGAGCTGGCAGTAGATGGATAATAAGGGAACACCAAATTGTACATCCTGAAGTGTAATCACCTCTGAGAAGTATAAAAGATGGGAAGGAAAAATTCAGTGTTGTTATTTTGATAGAGTCAAAGCACATTGGTTATTGTGACTTTTAGTAATTGTTGTTATTTAATAAGTTACAACTACTGAGATATTTAATGTTACAGCTAATTTATTATTTATGAATTGAATATCATTGAGTTGCAATCCATCTGCTAGATTATTGCAGAAGAGGCTACTGATACAGCTTATATGGTACAATTATTGCTGTTCTAGGAGACAGAAGGGGCTGCTTGCTCAGGCTGTGGCACACAGCACATCTCCCTGCCAGCTGCCCAGCATTTGGGGCATCTCTTGCTCATAAATGCAAGGGCCATTTCTAGCCTTTGATTGCAAGTGTTTGTCCTACAGACCCTCCATTATTCTAGTTTTTGGCTGCGGGGCTGCTGCTACAGCAGGGCAGGTGGCAGTTCCCTGTTGGCCTGCTTGGTGTCTGCTCAATCTGAATCAAGTTGAACAGGCACCAGACAGGCACAGGTACGGGCATCACTATGCGTACAGCTTTTTGAGCTGGAGGAGGAAAAAAAAAGTGAATTTCCACTACACCTCTTAATTCAGATGGTTTTCTCTTAATGAAACAAAGAAAAAGAGAGAGAAAGAGTTTTAAAAGTTTTGCATATGAATAGTATCTAGAAATGCTAGGAAAGTCCCTAATACCTGGCATTTTTTGGTGGGGGATTTTAAAACATCCCACTGTCAGAATGTTTTTTTGAAGTGCCTCTTCTACATAAATACATTTTCCACCTCCAAGAGAGGATTTTTATTTCTTCTTGACCTTGTTAAATAGCTTTTGTTTCACTCCTGTTTGTCACAGGGCAAAGACAAAAGGCAATCATCTATCCTTAGAGTGCTCAAATTCCCTTGGACAGTCGTAAGCCAGGACTAAACACTCCTCAAGTTTAGTAGCTTCAGTTAACCTGCAGATACCAATGTCTGGTACGGTCCTCCTATACTAGCCATCTATATGGAAGGTGGGGCCCTGCTTTACCAGCAAAAAATACTTAACAGCCATTAGCAGAATTTAACAGACTTTAACTGAGGAATTAATATGCACAGCAGTGGATTTACACCAATCAGATTCCTCCCCACAGCTTTCACCCCCAGACTTCTTATAAACAGGAGGGGTTTTTCCTCTCATCAAGGTGCAGATAGAAGAGACAGGCTTAGTATACAACTGATAGCAGCTGAAACAAGGCGGGCTTGTTCTTCCCTCCCCCAGCCAACCTCTCCTGACTTCACATGTGCTAGTCCTTAACAATAAACTCATCCTTTGCTGAGCAGCTTTACTCCACTGAGGAGCAGAAAACCCATTCAGGAAAAAAAAAATGTGAGTGGTTTCCAGCTGAGTTAGCAATGTGGATTGGCAGCCATAAGAGTCAGACAGTCACTGGACTGGCACAAGACAAAGGCTGGCACCACACAGCCAGGAGCACAAACCTTGCAGCCCTTAATTTGCTCTGGCTGTTGCTGTTCAAGTTTTATCAGATTTATCAAGTTTTATCAAGTTTTACCACCTTTGCCTTACTGCCACATGAGGTGTCACTCCACTCGATCTTTTGCAGGAAGATCTCAGTCATTTCCCACGTTCCTGTATTCCCATCCCAAAGTTAAATCCTGACACTACAAAGAGACATCTTGGGAACATGTTCAATATAAATAGGACTACAGATACACTCCTGGACCTGAGGTTCAGTTGTGCTGGAGGAGAACACAGTTACCACCTTTATAGCCAAGAAGCTGGCAGGGAGAAACAAGTAATGGCAGATCTTTGGCACTGTTATTTGACATGGAGTAGTGTATCCTTACCGTTACATCCCCCCTTGCTGCCCAGGCAAGAGCAGACAGGCAGGGAGTGCCTGGTGTTTCATGTGAGACATAGCGTGGCCTGGGGAAGTATTACTCACAACTCATTTTTTACCAGAAAAATTCCCCAAATCACAGTCTAGTCTGTAACTCCCGCTGCCCTGAACTGCTTTCAAAGAGATCAAAGGGGGCACAGCACTGGGACTACTTTGGGTGTGCACTGGTTTCACTGTGGGACATGTACTTGTCCTGCAAAGATTTCAGAAACCCTAGAAATATTAGAAAACTTAATTGCATTGCTAACAATGAATGCCATGGCAGTCAAAGCATCTCTAGAAGGGAACATTTTCTATGTCAGTTACTTAGTTTTAAGAGTCTTATGTCTTTCACCTTAGTCTCTCTCTACCTGAAACCACAGTATAGCCCACAGCATGGTGTTTAATACCAAGCAGCTTGAACCAAGTCTCCATGCTTAGAATTATCATTTTTAATATAGTATTTCTTTACCTTCTAATTGGAGTCAAAACATCTTTTGAAAAAGTCCTTCAGATTACTTCATTTTCATGCAGAAGCACACAGGAAATTATTCAGTGTTGTCCATCTAGTAAAAAGCGTTAGAAGTGTATGTTCACTGTCACAGCAGTAGTTGGCTTATAGGAGCATTTCTATCAGATGTGTTCATAACCTTCTATCTAATACAAAAATTGTTATGAGATACCAAATACAGCTTTGATTTAAGTGTGTATAAACTTACTGTGCCACCTTCAGAGAAAGCAGGAATAAATGAAGTTCTGAGGGGCGGCAAGATATGATGACAATAAAAACTAATGAGAAAGGGGGGAAATGAAAACAAGTCCAGAACTGTAAACTGCACAGGAAAAGAAATTACCTGGATTATTGCTAATGAATGGCTGAAAACCATATGAGCACTGAATAAAGGGAATCTGAATGAATCATTTGTAAATAAAAGGCATGAAGGATATTGAGAAACACTTAACAAATGCATCACCATCAAAGAGGCTTCTCGAGTGTCCTCAACAATTTTAATTTGATAAATACAGCACAAACCAGTATTAGTTCAAATTGTACCCAGTCACACATCAGCAGTTCTACACCTTATTTATGGTGGTGTAAATATTTATGGTGGTGTAAATATATAGACATATTTTAGCTCTTTGGCTTCGGACAAGTGTTGCTTCTTACTTCATCTTAATCACATCATTCGTTGAAGGATAAAAATTATTCCTAGACAATAGAATGTAAGTCTTCTGCTTTATGTTAAGGAAGCTTTTCTGCTTGCATCATTACTGTATTGATATGCTTAAATTTATTTTGTTGGCAAAAGTGCTTCATTCTAACAGCATGAATCCTAATTCAGAAAGGAAGACCTGATAAAACTGTGCACAGAACAAGATGACAGGAAAGCCTTTTCAAAATGGCTGTGTTATCAGTGGAACTATTTGATCTAATTACGCATGTTCTATGAGTTCTGCCTTTATAATCTCTGTAGAACATTGTTAAGAATATTTTACGACAATGGCACTAACTGATGCTGCACTACGAGGCTGAACCAGCACTAACAAAGGTCAAGAACAGCAGGGGAGACTTTTCCACCCACACCAAGCTGTAGCTCGTAGACACTGAAGCACACTGTGATTTCCAGAGGGACACCCTGAATTCTCAGCTTTTAAAAGTTGCATTTACTTGTGCTTGCAGGGCAAATATCATGGTAACCCCATGCATATAGCAGTGATCATCTCCAACTGTTTAAGGGAAGAAAGAAGAATACTGGCTGCAGCTAGCATGCCTGTACAGGTAATAAATTACATTTCATTAATCTGCTCCATATTAATCTTCTCACATGCTTTTAGGACGAAATCCCATCCTCTCATTCCACTAGAGTGATTTGTGTGCGTGAGGGGTTGCCAGACAGTGCCATTTAAACTCATGTTTGTACTTCATTAGTGGTTCTACTGCTGCAAACATCGCTTTAAGTGACTTTTATGTCACAGCTAATCTTCAAAGACTTTAATCTGCAGGAAAGGCTTTAAAGAGATTATTCTGTGCAAAACAGATGTGTATATTTTAAATTATGCAACGCATTAATTCATTTTAATGCAAAATACATTCCATCTGATATGTTGCAAAGGCATTCATAGTTTTTATGCTGGTTTAAGAAAGAAACTTTAAATTTACATATAAAAATATTTGGGGCAAATTGTTACATTGTTGAAACCCAGACAGAATTTTTAAGTCGAATGTGTTCTTTTTGATCACTTGTGGGTGTAATACATATTCTTCTGTGAGTATTGTGATATGGATCTTTTCAGGAAATCTGATAATCTATGTTCAAGTTTCTTTAATTTACTAGATACTTAATGTTTGCAGTATACCCACACCCTTTCACCTTTGGGATTTTAAAGTTAAAGCAGCATGTTTTTCAGATCTCTGGAACTAAATGGATTAGCCTGTTTATACCAGTCTCCAGCTGGTTGAAGACCAGCTTCTGAAGTCCCTCTCTATGCTAGAACTTGCAGTACAGTTACCATTACTCATTATTATTCATCCACCCCTTATCTGTTCAATGTATTCCAGGGGCCACTGGAAAAGTCCCTGCAGAACTCTGTGGTTTCAGAACGACAAAGAAATGTAGAACACAAGGTGTCAGCCATCAAGAACAGCGCTCAGGTTTGGGTTTTTTGGTCCTGTTTGCTGTTTACGCAACTGTGATTTTCATACTATCTTCTGCTTCTCTGAACTATTGGATTATCTTTCATACTATCTTCTTCAAATTATCTCTAAGCTGGGAAACAAATACTTTTGCTGACAACCTGCACCAACTGTTTTCCATTATTCTGAGAACCTCATCCCAGACTAACTAACTACTCAGGACATACCTGGATCCTCAGGTGCTTACAGCTGCTCTGGGTTCAGTGTGAGAGCTACCAATTTTGAAGTTATTACACTTACCCCTCTGCGAGCTTCAGGCAGACCACTGAGTGCAGTAAGAACATACCTACTGTCTCTAAAAACATGTGAGGTTCACTAAATGTATTTCTGCAAACTCACCTCTTGTAGTTGGGTCAGCAGTATCTAGCCTTTGTGACCTCTGAGTCACATACCAAGATCTTTGTAGGGCTGAAAGGCTACGTCACAAAAAATTGCGTGTTTCGGAGATGTGAGGGGAGAAGAACATTGAGAGCTGATGATAACAATTCTCCAGGAGTTCCCCATACCAGCAGGGCAGAGCTGGATGGAGCCAAGCCTATAGCTATATCCCACAGAGACCTTGAAACCTCAGTCAGAGAATACCTGCCCATTCAGGTCCAGGCAGGGTAACCGTTCAGATGACCTATGGCCTTTTTGCTGTCCCAGCCCCACTTTCAGCTTTGTGGCAGTCTTAATGTAGAAGTGATGTTTGAAATACCTGTTTACATGCTGTTCAAGAGCAACACTTCAGGTATACAGGAAAGAGCTCCTAGTAGCATTCTCTATCAGTATCTCTCTACATGGGGAAGAAGGTTTAGAGAGATGAAATCTTAAAATGATAAAGCTAGCTTTAGAACAATATGATGCTAGATCCCTATCTATGTATGAAGTTGTAAGATAAGAGTTGCAGAGAAAAAGCAGGCAAAGCTGCAACCCAGAAGCCTACCATGCTGCTCCTTCCGCCTGTGTGGGCAAGTGCAGCCATCCTTGAAAGACCAGGTAAAATGAGAACAATTTCTAGATACGTTTTTTTTTAGTAGGTAATGAAGTTGAACAGGGAAATCAGCCAGCTCCTTGTGTATGTAGCTTCATACCTTACACATATAAAAGTTTAGTCTCCAAAATAAAGAGGAAACCCAAATGGCTCATTTTGTGTGTCCTAATTTAGTGAACAAGTTTTTATATTTTCACGGACATTTAATGTGCACATCTCAGGGAACTAAAAAGGATTGTTTATGAATTGTTGGCAGAATCTGGGCTACCTATAAACAGCACAGGAACAGACCTTCGAAATAAACCTGATGACTTGCTACAGTTTTATTTTCCTTCTTTTGATGTGGTTTTTTTTCTGAATTATCATTGTTTGGTTACTAGAATACACCTTCTAAACTTTGTGCAGTATGACAGCAAGCCAAAGCAGCAAAAATGTTTTATTTTTTTACACAAATTCTTAAATAATTCTCTAAAGTCTCTGAGTTTCACTCCTCTCTGGCTCCATCTTTCTTGGCTTTGCACACACCTTTCCAATTTCCATTGAAGTCAATGCAAAATTACCCATTTGCCCCATTTTAAAGTTCTGAGAATTACATTATTGGCATAATAATTTCAGCTTAGCTCAGTCTAAATGTGATTACTCCTACTTTCCACTATGTCATTGAACTAGTAAACAAGAGGTGGTTAAGCTATATCAACTACTGACTGTGGGGTAGAGGATAATAGTCGGCTTTCTGAGCAAGTAAAATCTCTATTTTAAAATGTGCATTTACAATTCAATCATCTTTTTTTAAGTTTACAAGATAGTAAACCAGAGCTCCCAGAACTGCTTAGGGATTTTCAAATGGTAGGAAAGGATAACACTACATTATGCATTTGTCCATTACAAAACAAATTGGGTTTTACGTCCCTGTGAACACCCAAATAATTTTACATTCTTTTCCCTGGGAAAGATGACTGACCAAGATGTCAAATACTTGGAAGACTTACAAGAGGAATTTGACTTCAGGTATAAGACAATACAAAGCCTAGGTAAGAGTTTTTACAATAATTTTTTGATTCTCTAGGAAATGGCTGATTCTGCAGCTAGACCCCAGTATCAGTGGTCTTTATGTGTTACCCAGATAACACATGTAAACCTAAAAAAGGATTTTTAGTTTATGGAAATTTATGGTCTTGAAATATAATGACTCTTGGGGTTAAGAGGGTAAAGAGAATCTTACGGAGCAAGTATAGTTATTTTCTATAAGTAAGCTGCACAGTGGCATGAAAAGTAGTAATTTTCTTAATTTAAAGAATGTATTTTTCAATCTTCTCATGTTTGACACGGGCCTTCCTTGTCAGGATGTGGAAAAGCCTCTTAGTTCCCGGAGCAGAATTGTGCAAAACTGATTTTTTAGTCTCTAACTTGGCTTTCTGTTCTTTTTTTTGACCACAGTGGTGATAAACAGCTGGTAAGCTCTCTGAATGCACATCTGACCAGCCTATGATGGTTGAGATCTGCACATGGCAATAGCCCTTGCATGATCTCCTTCAGAAAAGAAACTGAGGTCCATTTGTGTCTGCTCAGATAACTTTCTGTTATCTCCCTTTGAATGTGCAAAGATAGTAGGCTTGAAATATTCAAGTTCTTAAACATGTCAATTCTATATGTTTTAGGCTGGATTTGGCCAAGCAATCAGAAGAGACCAAATTGCCATGGTTTAATGAGTTGCTAGTCATCAGGACAGTCATAATTATTGACCACACAGATGACTGAAGCCTGCCCCACTTGCAAAATAAAACATGCATTACATGACTTTCAGGGCTGTCAACAAATGCCCCACACTAGCCCAGACAGCTTGCCATAGCTTACAGTCTGTGTGACCAGCTGCTGTGGTTGAGCTGACAGTCAAGTTACTTGTCTGCCTCTATTGAAACATTTGCCCTAATACAATGGGTTTAGCAGAGGGTTTAGCAGAGACACAGTTGGCACCAATTTCTTTTTTGAAAGTAGCATGAAAAATTGAGAAGAGTAAAAGGTGAGGGAAGGGGAGGGCAGAGGAAGAGCTGCATATGAAGAGCATGGGGCAAGCCCGGGGAAGTGTGAAACTAGTGCATGATCCAGAGAAGAAAAAAAACCTTACAGAGAGAGGGAAATACCCAGTGATCAGTACTCCTGGCTGCTGAAATCCCCACAGCAATGAACACTTTATCTCTGTCTCAAATGTGTAACCTCCATTCTCTCAGTCAGACATGTAATTCAGATCAAGTCCAAAGAGCTTTAGTCCAACTGCTGACACCATGAGCATATTTCAGTAATGTACAGATCAATCATCAGTCCAATCCAGACGTACACAATACACGAGTATACACATGAATAAGAAAAATATAGAATTTTAGGTATTGTCCCTATCTTTTCTACCTTTTCCTATTCCATATACATGTCTAAAGAGTGGTGTCATAAAACCTTATCTTAAAGTTCTACTAAAGTTAGTCCATTCAAATTAAATGCCCTATTACATAATCTACTGCAGTCTTTTTTTTTACTAGCTCATGATGTAGTCTGATTACTGTTTTTTCCCCTCCTCCCCTTATAAACACACCCACACATGAATTTATACTGATTTTTTTTCATCCCCTGCAGAGCAGAGCGACAAAAACAGCATCCTCATTAAACAGGAAATGTTGGCATTGCAAGCGATGCTCAATACTTTAGACTACAAGAGAAAGGTTAGTGACGTGTTTTCTCATTTGTCATTCATTTGCTTTCTGCCCTTATTCCCTCCCTGAATACTCACACGTGGATGTGTGCCTTTTTAAATTCTCCTCTCGGGAGAATAAAGAAATAGCACAGGAGTTAGAAATCCACAAAAGGTTTGGGTGGGTATGGATGACTTGACTATCAGTTCAGTAATTGGCAATTAAGCAACAGCACAATCAAGGATATGAACACCTCAGGAGTAAAGCAAGGGCATCACTTCACAGGACCTCTGAGGTACTGGGCTAAATGGATAACTTAGCTCACAATCTATAGCTTTTCAAGTAAATAAAAAGTATTCAAAGTAAATGTAATCTAATAATTGCCAAGAAAATAAAACAAACCAACCCCAACATCCTACCAGTGGTACTGTGCTCTCTTCAGCAACTGAGACTCACGAATATGACGAGTATTCCCCGTACCACTTATTTGCTGGCACAGAAAACAGTATAACTTGTTCTAGTCCATGTACTTTTAATGGTTAAAAGCAGGCGAGCAAAACCCCAGTGCACCGAATATGATGCAAAACAAAAGGAGAACTTTTTGACTTTGAGTGTGCTTGTCAACTTCTTGGAGGTGCTAGGACCACAAAGAATGCAACAATCATTCCTCCCACCCCCCAAAACCCACCAGTTTTACTGAGGAAGAGTTCATAGAGATTCCAAATTAATAAATCCAGTCACCTCTGAGTTAAACAGACTGAAATGGTAGGGACTAAATACAGTTACTTTCAAAAAGCATTGGTAAAGCTAAAGAAGGTAACTGGCACTTTCTGATAATTGCTGAATCTTGTGGCTGTTCCCTGCGGTCAGTTTGTGCCACCTTTCCTATTTTACAGGAAGTACTCAGTAAAATAGGGCGTGTGATTCATGAAATTGATGTGCTTATGAGCAACATGCTGACTGAAGAGCTGCTGGACTGGAAGAGACGGCAGCAGATTGCCTGCATTGGGGGTCCTCTCCATGGAGGGCTTGATCAGCTCCAGAACTGGTAAACTTGCCTTGAGCTTGTGTTTCCACTGAAAACCACAGGAAGTCTGCTGTACATAAAATGATCATTCCTTTAGATCAGTTGCTTTACTACCTTGCAACAGCAGCAAATTCATTAGCAGCCAAGCAAGTAAATAACTAAAAATACAATTTGTTTTGGTGGACAACATTTGCTATTTGGAATTAAAAGCGTAACAGTGAACTGCTGAGCCTGAGCCGTGGCAGCCACTCATTTTTTTTGTTTGACAGTTGTTGCACATATATGATACATACCCTCTTGGGAGTTTTGCTTGAGTAAGAACTGTGCTGAGTTTGTCACTGAGGACAGTGGGAGTTTTGTCTAGGCAGGAGCTGGGTAGACACTTTATGCTTTGACTCACTAGGTACGTCACTCCCCCAGACTTCAAACTACACAGGAATTGAATGGCACTAGTCTCTGTGGTGGCAACTCTGAAGGTGATTGCAAATAAGAAAGAAAATAACATGATATTAAAAAATATGATGCAGGCAGAGAATATCAATGTCCTGGTCATTACCCTTCCATCAAACCTCTCTTCTATAAAAGGTGAAGTAAAAAGTAAGAAGAAAGGAAGGAGAACAACAAAGAACCATTTTAGGTTTGAAGAAAAAAGTGGGCTTTGCCTTTTTTTTGTGTGGGTGGGTTTTTTTTTCCTCCACTGAAGCTTTTTTTGTTTTTTTTTTAGTGAAGATGTTAAAAATGGCTTAAAAATATAACTTTTTGTACACACATAGCCTATTAAACTGTTAGGAAGTGGATTTGGATTTGATTTTCCTTACTGTTTTTACACTTCCTCAGTAACTTGCTTGGTTATCCTTCTGAAGAGTACATTTTGCAAAACTACTGAGCTGTAGAAAAGAATTAAAGCTGGCACAAGCACCCTGCATGTAAAACATCAATACCATGTATACATTTCTTCCAAATTATCACAAACAGTCTTACAGCGCTGTTGGTGAAGCCTGTGCATAAATAGTTATATCTGAAAATAAAGTAGGTAATTTGCCTAGTGTATTTATATAGTCCCATAAAGGAAAAGATGAATGGACATGAGTTTGGCTAAAGCTAGAAAGCACTAATCAGCCATGATTCTGACCTCCTTAAGCAAGAACTTCAGTAGCCATTGTGTTCTGAGAAGTCATTTACGTGAAAGATTGCAAACTAATCTTTTGTCTTACTGTAGTTTTACACTGTTGGCAGAGAGTCTCTTTCAAGTTAGAAGGCAACTAGAAAAACTGGATGAACTGTTGACCAGACTGACTTACGATGGGGACCCCATCCCAGTGCAAAGACCTCAGCTGCTGGAAAAAGTCAACTTTCTGCTCTACAATCTTTTCCGCAAGTGCGTAAGCTGTGGTCAATGTATATAATTTTGCCTTAGCTGACACAAATGTATTGGCAACAGTGAGACTATATTGTTAAGAAGAAAACAAAATGAAAAAAAGTTGGAATCTCTGAGGATCATAGAGACTGAGTTGCCAATATAAAACCCCTGTACAGCTGTCATCAAAACTCCTTGAACCTGAAGGTACCAGGCAGCTTCTTGTGTGTAGCAGTTAAGGGTTTGTTATCAAGTTCTGGCTCTAAGTGAACTCACAAAATCCACTTATTTCAATAGGAGCTATGTACTGAGGAAAGCTGGGGGGGATGTTGGTTTGTTTTGTTCAAGTAAAGTGGCAGGATCTAATTTATTCCTTTTCTTTCTACTTCCCTACAGAGATGTTCTTCCCTACAAACACCATTGTATTCTAGAATTCTATTCTAGAATTCTTCTATTAGTAGATAAAATACTATCATCATTCCTCTTGCCTTTTTAACTAGCTATGCTAGAGATATACCACAAGTAACTCTCTGAAAGCAAAACACGGTCAACTGTTCTTTTATAAAAAATGAAAATAATTTATAAAGAATTAAAAATGATTGGATGATTGTTAGATTTCATTGGAGCCAGGCTTAGTGTCTTTTCATACTCCTGTTTTATGGTGCTAATAAAAGTCTTGGTCTTCCAGACTTTTATCAGCCTGGCATTTTAGGACTGTGGGATTTGTTTTGATTTTTAATGTATTCCAAATATCTGTTTCTCATGAGAACAATTCTACTGTAAGTTAGACCCCTGGATCATTTTGAGAACTGAGAGTTGGAATTCACACTTGTCACTTGACCATCTGTAGAGAAAAAATTCTCTTATGAGATATCAGCAGGTTTTTTTTCCCCTTAATACAGCTGTTTATGCACATTCCTAATAATCTATTTGTTTCACTCCTTTTCACACAGTTCATTTGTGGTTGAAAGGCAGCCCTGCATGCCAACACATCCCCAGAGGCCAATGGTTCTGAAAACACTAATACAGTTCACTGTTAAATTAAGGTAAGGAAAAAAAAATCCAATATAAACTCCTCCATTTGCATACTGCATTATATCCTAGGAGATTCTAGAAAGCAAAGCAGAGTGACTTGTGTTAGAGATCCTTTGGAATCCAGGAATGAGGATATAAAGGCTACAGAACCTGTCACTCATAAGAAGTGTCAATCAATAAAGAGTAAATCAAGAGTGAGGAAGAAAGGCCAAAAGAGAGTGTGGCCAAAAGCGAGCAACTTCAGGGTTCTGTATGCATTGAAATCTTGTTTTAGTGACTTCGTGAACTGAGTAAATAATGATCTACGTCACATAAGCCAACATCAAAACACTCAGAGCCATTATAGAAAAAGAAATTTCTGCATTTTGGGGCGACTCTGGTGAATCAATGGCAAGTTATTGCTCTCCCACTGGCTCCTTGCCTGACTTTGTGAAAAGAGCAAAGATTAGAGGGGAATTCTCTTTTCCACCTTGCAGCAAAAAGAATGCTTGGAGGGTTGGGGTGTGTGGAAAGGGTATATGAAGGAAAATACACATACATCTACAGTGCAGTCAGATTATACAAATCCATCTCTTAATTACTAGTTCTTTGTTCTAGCCATTCTCTCAATCACATGCTAACTTCACCACATACTCGCAGGGATGGTAGAATGCCACTGGAACAGCCCAGCTCGTCTTTCTGAGTATACAACCCTGTAAATCGTGATATAGAACAGGTTAGGGGTCGTCCTGCTGGAAAGCAGCACCACAGAGAAAGACCTTGGAGTCCTAGTGGATAGGAAGTTCTCCAGGGGACAGCAATGTGCCCTGGTGGCCAGGAAGGCCAATGGCAGCCTGGGGTGCATTAAGAAAACTGTCCAGCAGGTCTAGGCAGGTTCTCTTCCATCTCTACTCTGCCCTAGTGAGACCATACCTGGAATACTGTATCCAGTTTTGGGATCTTCAGTTTAAGAGAGACAAGGATCTGCTGGATAGGGTCCAGCAGAGAGCTACAAGGATGATTAAGGGACTTGAGCATCTCCCCTCTGAAGAAAGACCGAGAGAACTGGGGCTGTTTAGTCTTGAGAGGAGATCTTATTAATGTCTATAAATATCTGAAGGGTGGATGCCAAATGGAAGGAGCCAATCTCTTTTCTGTAGTGCCCAGTAATAGGACAAGGAATAACGGGTATAAACTTGAGCATAGCAGGTTCCACCAGCACACGAGGAGAAACTACTGTGAGGGCAACAGAGCACTGGCCCAGGCTGCCCAGAGAGGCTGTGGAGTCTCCTCCTCTGGAGGTTTTCAAAACCTACCTGGATCTGTTCCAGTGTGGCCTGCCCTGGGTGATCCTGCTTTGGTAAGGTGGTTGGACTCAATCTCTAGAGGTCCCTTCCAACTCCTACAATTCTATGATATAATCCTATATGAATTGATCTGTTTTCAGGATATAATCATTTCAGACACTTTAGTGTGGAACTACTGGTCTCTAATATTTTGGGGTGAGAAATTTATTCTGTTAATATTCACTTTTACATTTTCTGTTTTGAAGGTTGCTAATTAAATTGCCAGAGCTGAACTACCAGATCAGAGTGAAAGCAACAATTGACAAGTAAGAAACTGAAGTAAAGACATTCTCTCTTTCCTTACAGAGACAGCACAGGCTTTTCCAATAGCTACCCTATCTGAATTGGAAGTTGCTATAAAAAACAAAACTAAACCAGATAAAACATCAGGGTAATGCTTTGCTTTTGTAAAGTGCATTATTTGTGTTTTGGGAAAAAAAAAAAAACAAAACCAAAGCTGCTATGTCTAATTGGTATTTTCAAATTGGAGGCAAGAAGTTCATTAAGATTTTTTTCAAAGCTTAGATAAAATTCATCAGGCTGAAATAGTGTTATCATACAGAGACTCTGAATCAAACTGTATTGCACTTATTGGATAGTTAGCTTTGAAATACCACTTATCTCTGCCTGCATTAATAGGCCCAGTACCTCCAATGCAGCTGCTCCAAGTAGTAGATGATGCTTGTGCTTGGAAATCTACTGTTGTAATTACTAACTGTGGCAGCTTGCAGAGCTTTACCCCTGCCTGAAATCAGGACTGCTACATAAACACCTCCTTTGTGTTCTCCTTTGTGTTCCCATTATTTCCTACAGCAGTGCCAAATGAACAGTATCCCCACCTCCTTTGGTTGATTATAATTTCCTGGGAAAAAATCATCTCCAAGTGTGTCTATGCTATGCTTACGAAAACAGTGTTAGTGCTGCCTGCAGCATTTCTATTTGAGGTGATGCATCTTCTCTCAGTGAGGTGTGTTATTTTGAGCACTACCTGGTACTGGAGAGCAAGCCTGGTTACAGACAGGTCAGGGCACCCTAGCAGGGTAAAACATGGGGCAAAAGACTTGCTGTCAAGGTATGGTTTCAAAATCAGCAAAGGGGATCTACAGGCTTAGGGCTGAGTGGCTGGAAAGCTGCTCAGCAGAAAGGGACCTGGGGGTGTAGATCAACAAACAGCTGAACATGAGCCAGCAGTGTGCTCAGGTGGCCAAAAAGGCCAACAGCATCCTGACCTGGATCAAGTAT
This sequence comes from Chloroceryle amazona, assembly GCA_027560015.1. Classification (NCBI taxonomy): domain Eukaryota; kingdom Metazoa; phylum Chordata; class Aves; order Coraciiformes; family Cerylidae; genus Chloroceryle; species Chloroceryle amazona. The sequence continues at coordinate 18,072 of JANHFX010000350.1, read as the reverse complement.
AGTGTGGCCAGCAGAAGCAGGGAGGTGATTGTCCCTCTGTACTCAGTGCTGGTGAGGCCACACCTCGAGTACCGTGCTCAGTTTTGGGCACCTCAACACAAAAAAGGCATCGAGGTGCTGGAGCGGGTCCAGAGCAAAGCAAATAAGCTGGTGAAGGGCCTGGAGAACAAGCTGTTTGAAGAGTGGCCGAGGGAACTGGGGCTATTTAATGTGAAGAAAATGAGACTGAGGGGAGACCGTATTGCTGTCTACAACTAACAAAAATGACATTGTAGAGAAGTAGGTGCTGGTCTCTTCTCACAAGAAACTCATGACAGAACAAGAGGCCTCCAGCTGCACCAGGGGAGGTTTAAACTGGACATTAGGAAAAAATTTTCTCCTGAAAGGGTTGTCAGGCATTGGAACAGACTGCCCAGGGGGATGGTTGAGTCACCATCCCTGGATGGGTTTAAAAGCCACATAGATGTGTTCCTTGGGGCTATGGCTTAGTGGTGGACTTGGTAGAGTAGGGTTAATGGTGGGACTCGATGATCTTAGAGGTTTTTTCTGACCTAGATGATTCTAGGAGTCTATGATTCTAAGTCCTCACCTCCCACCATCCCTTGCCACATGTGCCAGCTGCCTCACTTCTGGCTGTTGTGCTTCTGTAGGCCCTTAGAAAACATCTTGATCACATGGATATAGATGTGGCCCAAAAGAAGGAAGGAAAACACCCAGTGGGGAAGGAGCAGGAGAGAAGCCAGGACTGTTTCTCTCAAAAGCTGTGTACTGTCTGAGTTGCTGCTGTGCACAAGTGCCCCCAGTACACCATGAGCTGTCTACACAGGCTTGTGTTGCCCCAGAACACAGTCTTGAAGGCAATTAGACGGTACTGCAGCTTTGAATACCCAATATCCCTCCAACGGTGGAAAAAAAGCTAGATGAAATATACTACTTGCATCTGGCCAGGTGCAAAAATCTAACTAGACAGTACAAATTTAATCTCTTTAGTTTAAAAATTGCCATTAGTAATGCAAATGAACTTTTGACAAGGCAAAATCTATCGTCTCGAGATACGTTTCTCATTACAAGTTATGGCTTACGCATTTACTGATCCACAATCTGTTTTCTCCCCCCATCCCTCTTCTATTTTAGGAATGTTTCAACTGTAAGGTAAGAAAATAAAATACCATATTTCTTAAATTATCCAATATGATATTATTTGAGTAAGTGTAATGTCCTCCATAGCAATCGCAGATTCATTCTGTGTGGAACACACATGAAAGCAATGAACATGGATGAATCTGCAAACGGAAGCCTGTCGGTAGAATTTCGACATTTGGTAAGTTTGACTGCTTTTCTCCTGTCATGTACCTCTGGTAAAAAAATAAAATATTCCTTTAAAACTCTGCGGGGAGAACTGTATTGCACTCCTTTTCTTTTCCCTTATAGAGAAAGTATGCTCCTAGAATATCTTTATCCCATTCCATACTTTAGTCATTCCATAAAATATATATATTTTCACAGAAATGACAAAACAAATCCTAATTATGCCAGAAGAGGAAAAGTCTAATCATACTGAGCTACACATCTTTTCAAAAACTGAGTTCTATTAAAAAAAAAACAAACCCAACAAAACAAAAAACCCAAATGAACCACATTGCTGTTGTCTAAGAGAAGTCTACCATGGAATGCTTTAGATCTGGTTGAAATGAATGCCTGCAATAACTGTCTTTTGAGAGATTAATATTGTTTTGGTTTACACAGCAACCCAAAGAAATGAAATCAAGTGCTGGAAGCAAAGGAAATGAGGTTTGTGCATTTATTTTACATGTTATTTTTGATTTCAATACTCACGGGTATTTCAGATTGGAGTTTGTTTAAATTGCAGAGCAACCTTACATTCTTAGATTTTGAAATATCTTTTATCCCTATAAGTATAGGACTCAATTATCATGTGATAGTGTAACAAGAATTTTTCAGAACTACTCAGGGAAATTTTAATTACATGTCTTAAATGTGTATATTTAAAAAGCTACAACAGAAGATAGGAAGTAATAATCTGAATGTATTCATTCTTCTTTTAGGATGCCTCTTGGGTCATTTCTATTTTGAAAAAAATATAAGCTTTTTGAGTTTATCTATTGAAACAAGTTTTCCTATAGGAAGAGCTTTGTAAATACATATTCTGTAGGCTAAGTTTACAGGTGAAATAAGGTTATAATCATATTTGCATCGAAGTTTGCTTGCCTCAACCAGGACCAAAAATGTGCTTCGTTTCTGACCCCCTCCCCGTCCCCGGTGGTAGGCTCCCCTCTGCTGGTGGCACTGTACTGTGACAGGTTAGCCCAAACACACCAGCAGGCACTTTGCAGTGCCCAGATTTCAGAGACATGCACAAACTGCCTGGCACGCAAGGTGAAAAGGTATCACAAGTGCTTGCTTCCTAGCAGAGGAGTTTACAATCCACATGTTCTTGCTCTCTTGCTCTCCTTCTCAGCTCTGGCTTCCTACCAACCACGATTGCCCTGAGTGTCCCGGGAGTCACAGGCAAAAATCAGAACCACAGGCAAGAAGGCTGCTCTGCCTTCGTTCATTCACCTTCCTCATTGCTGGCAGGAAGGGAAAGAAGAACCCCCCCTGGCAGGGAAGAAGGCAGGATGCCCTCAGCCAGCAACTGGAAGCAGTAGGCAGAGTACACACAAACTCTAGGGAGGCCGTAGACCATCACTGTAAATTTGGCACTGCCAGTTAACAGCAAAATCTCAGATAAATCTCTGACTGAAACAAGAGTCCAAATCTTGCAGGCAATGATACAGCCTTAGCCAACACTCCCAGAACAATTAGTGCCTCCCAAAGACACTGAAGTCATAAGGTGCTCCTGTGAACGCCATCTACTTCCCTAGGAAGTGAAACAGCCTATACTGGTTTAAGGTATCTCCAAACCAGTGTAACCTTTTTGCACTGAGGGTAAAGTCATATTGGCATATTTCTCAACAAAAAAAAATATAAAAAAACCCACTCCTATCACAGCCCAAATAGATGTAGCACAGAAGTTACTACAACAAGTCTTTAAGTACAAAGCAAAGGTGTGATCATCACGGAGGAATTTAACCAAAAAGCTAAAGCAGAGGATACGTGTGCGAGCTTCACACAGTGTTTCTGAACCAAGTCACTTGCAACCCAGTTAGCAAGACTGAAACTCAAGGCTTGCCTCCCAGTTACTTTGCTCCTTGCAAAGTCATTTGCATCAAGACAAGGAAATGAAAAATGTAGGTGAAAAATGTTGGTGCTCTACATTTTTTGGTAGCATTTTACTCCCACTTTCACACATTGTGCCTTTGTAACTATACAAAACATAGGGCTGTGGAGAATTAGGAGAGCTGAGCTGTGACATGGTTCACTGCTAACTGATTTCCTCAAACAGAGCTGCTCCTTGGTCAAAGCACAGTCTGTGAAGTCATTGTTAGCAAGAACAAGGGGTTATTTTTATTAACAACTATAATAATTTTAAAAATAGGTTGGTTATATGATATTTAGTAAGCCAAGAGTGTAGTTTTTAAGTATGAATTGCATCGTTAAAAAAAAAACCAAAACAACAAAACCCAAAACAACCAAAAAAACCCCCAATAAAAATGGAAGCTCTCTATATTGGAGATTGGTCCTTTCATGCAGATGGGCCTTTTTGCCTTTATGATTTTTCCATGAGAAAAATGTAAGGGTTTGCAAAATCTTAATGAGGGGGAAGGAGAAGGGAAGCTTCACCAACCTTTTACAGTTTTGTGTCAACCATACAGGTTGAGCTGGCTTGATTCTACCTGTATTAAAACATTTCATCTCATTTGATGGATGAATATTTCATTTAAAACCTTCAGCTCTAAACTGGATTTTCCTTTTGCAACAGAGATTAATTATTTCAACGCTGAAGGATCTCCTGTGGTCTCTAACTCTCCATATCATACAGTATCTTCTGTTGCAGTGGCACGTACATGTCCTGGAGGAGGTGCTTCTCCATGGGAAAGATGAGGCACTTTGCCAAGGACTAGTTTTATTTTACACTGACTGAAAGCAAAGTATTTCAGTAAATGGAAATATTCTGGTTTGGGATTTTTTACTTTCTTTTTTAAAATGTCCAACAAACAATTATGTGATGGGGAGGGGAAAAAACAACACAAACAGGAAAGGGACAAATAGATTTTTATACTTTGACATTTTGGGATAAAAATGTATTTTGAAAGAACTTCTTCCCAAGGGACAGAGGTCTGGATCTTTACTGAGCTGTGCTGGTTTGCAATCAAAACAAAGTGCTTGTACTACAAACTTTAATCAACTATGACAAACAGATTTTCTTTCTTTCTTTCTTTTTTTCCCCATCCAAGAAAAGCTTTGTTTTTTTAATGACAGATCTAATTTGAGTTAATGATTTAGGCCTCTAGTCCCTCAACAAATACCATCTAAGTATACTCACAACAAACCGGTGTTCCCAGATCAGGGCCTACTTGTGGCTGTGGCTTTTTGGTTTGTTTTGGTTTTTTTTTAGTTTGCTTCTCTTTGAAGTTTAACATCATTGTTTAATTTCGAATTGTCAATCAGTAAAGAAAGTTCTGGGAAAGTTGGATACAATGCCTATCAGACACAAAAAATAATCTTAATTTTTTGTGTGCAAGTCTGGGCCTAAAAGCACCACTTAAAAGCCACAGTTAGAAGTTTAAAAGTATTGCTAGAACAATGTCACTGGGTTTATTTTAGATTCATCACAAAAAAACACCAGACTTGTGGACTAATTTAATGTCAAAGTTTAACAAACAGATTATTTCCTGGACCTCCTTCTTCTCCTGTTCCACCTACATATTTGATACATATTTTCTTTCAATGTTGTTCAACCTTAGCAGCAGAATCACTAAAACAGTGTTAGATGCCAGCTGTGATTTCCCAGTTTTATAACCTCCTCCCTCCCTCAGGGCCCTCACATGGTGACTGAGGAACTGCACTCCATCAGCTTTGAAACACAGGTCTGCCTGTATGGATTGACTATCAATTTGGAAGTGAGTATTCTAGCCAGATTTTCTGGGGAAAGAATAAAGGGCATTTTCCATTGGGGCAGACCACAGATCTGTCTATTCTAGATGCCATCTTCAGCAGCAACCATAAGCAGACTCAAGATTTCCAGAACTTCTGGGCAGAAGCATACGCTTTGGGAAGGAAGAGGGGGCTAAAAAACCCAAAGCATTACACAGCACTAAGATTTCCTTGGTAGAATTTACATACCATGTTCATTCTTTCCACCAGACCAGCTCTTTGCCTGTGGTGATGATTTCCAATGTCAGCCAACTACCCAATGCCTGGGCTTCTATTATTTGGTACAATCTCTCAACCAATGATCCTCAGGTAGGTCTTTAGTATGCAACTACTGACCTTCTGCACTTTCACGTTTCTATGATTTGCTTACCAAATATATTAATTATAAAAAGGTGGCGTTTCCCCCTAAAACTGGCCTTATTTCCTTCCCATACACTGTTATCAACATCCTACTTTAACGTCGTTCACTTTATTTTCTGTTCCCTTGCCCAGCTATAAAAACATACGCACACTTTGCCTTCCTTTTTGGAGGGTAGAACAATAGTTCTTAACCTAAGGGAAGGTGACAGCCCTTCGTCCACACCTTTTCAAGTTTGAATTTGTCTTTTTTCTAACCACACATCGTACATGGTACAAAATAATTCTACTAGTACAATTCAAAACTGTCACGGTAGGCATAAAGGTGGGTCTGTAATGTACTTAAATGCTTCTTTCCTGCGTGCGTTTTGTAGGCTCTGGTGCTTTCTATGGAGAAGATTGTGTCAAGTAGCACCTTCTAGTGGCTCTTAACCAGAAGCAAAAGCAGAATCATTCTTTATCAGGCTCCAGATAGCTCAGCACGTATTTTACGTTCAGCCACTGTTACTGTGTTTGCAGACTGCAGGATAACGCTGTCAACAGCTCTCAGGCTTTTGGTCAGGGATTAGTGGCAGTCACAGAGATGTTTGGAGGAGAGAAAGGGGAAGACAGTTTACCATGGAGTGCACCTAGGAACAATGACAGGCCAGCTGACCAGCAGCCTGGACTTCATCTCTCTATGCTACACCAAAGAGTTTTTGCAGTCTTCAGTATGTTCATTAGATGTGCAGTCCAGAAACCAAACAAAAAGCTAAGATGAGCCAAACAATTCAACAACATATTGCTATATGGGGATGTAATGGTTTAAGATTGCCATGCACCAAACAGATTAATGTATAGTGAGAATATCTGCATTTACTGGACAGGATTTAAGCATATTTTCACTGTCTTAACATATGATACAGCAGAAGCATAGCAAGGTACTTTATCATTCAAGATGCACACGTGGCCTCTTGCCCTCTTTCAGCGTTTCTCCCTACAACCCTGCTCGGGCACCCGAGTGGACCTTGCTGGGTGGCTGCAGGAGGGAGGGCCAGCTCATACCCAAATGTATCCACCCCCACACCCCCCTCCACTGCATTTTTAACACTCCCAGATTCTGCTCCAGTAGTAGCAGCCTTCTTTTACAGCCCACAGCATATTTTATGGTTGCTAAGTGTCTAAACAAAGCACTACCTCTGTTGCAGAATTTGTCTTTCTTCAACAATCCCCCTGCTGCCCCTTTAAGTCAGCTCTTAGAAGTACTGAGCTGGCAATTTTCATCATATGTTGGTCGTGGACTCAATTCTGAGCAGCTCAACATGCTGGCAGAGAAACTTACAGGTAAGTGTGTAGAAATAGATTTGCTTTTCGGATCTTATATTTGCTAGTTACAGGTAATGACTTTAACCATGACCTCCCTTTCTAGAACTGACTTCAAAAGTGTCACAATGAAATTTTTTTCTTTAAAGAAAAGCATGCGTCAGCTTATTCTTACCACAAAGTGATTCAACCTCTGAGCTTCCAGGCCGCTAAACTTGAGAGCATCAGAGTCACATTGAACCGTGATGTTATTTTGTTTGCTTAGCAAGTAATTATCTCATGCATCTGCAATAAAAAGGAAGTCTTTTTGCTTGCTTATGGGGTTTGGTTTGTGTTTTGTTTCATTTTAAGTACTCATCTGTATGGGTCTGTTTAGTTCTGGGACCCATCCTTTACTACTGACAGTACAGCAATGAAGCCCTGCAATTTCAGCAGGATGAACTATTGAACACTTCGATCTGACCATGCCCCAGAAGGGAGAGGCCTTAGGGAAAGCTGGCAAAAGAAAAGAAAGCTTCATCTGTTTCCAGAAAAGAAACAATTATAAAATATATTGTGAGCTGTAAGAAACTCCAGGCTGAGGGTGTAGTGATCTCTCTACTGTTGGGCAAGAAAATAAATGTTTGCCAAAGATGGGGAGAATCTTTACTTTTATTGCTTTCAAAGCTTGGAAGACTGGTTTCCCTGGGTAAAAGTCCCTTTTTCTGATGGGTTTTTGTTCGTTTGGTTTTTTTTTGAGATTTCTTGCTTAGTGGAGGTAGTGGAGTTGGGAGATGCTATGGTAAATCAGCAAGAATCATAAGAAAGAAAAAAATGAATTGTCTTAAATACAGAAGCTCAAGACAGTGAGCCAAGAGAAGTAACTCTTGGGCTGAAAACTGAAACTGAGAACACTATGTCGCAGAAACAAAGTCCCAGGCTACTTCATGCAAATATTCCCAAAACTTCTTCAAAAGGATACAGAAAATCTGATCTACAGCCCCTTAGCATGCCCCTCCCAATCCCTCTACAAGTCTGGATGTTCTGTACTTCTCCCTGCCCTCCCAACTGTACAGATATTAACTTTTATTGATTTCAAAACTTCAGAAATATAGACTCACTGGTGTTTTGTTTGGGGCTGTTCTCTTTGTTTGTTTGTTTTTCTCTCAGGACAACAAGTCAGTTACAATGATTATCAGCTCTCCTGGGCAAAGTTCTGCAAGGTACAGTTCCAAAAGTGAAACTAGACTATTCTTTTTCTGAACGTCACATCTGTGCCTAACTCTGTCTCTCTGAGGAGAGTGGTAAGATTCCCGCTTGCTGTATGTGGAGCTGTATCCCAGCACAATCACATTCACTGTAAAAAATTAACTAGGAAAATAATAGTTCCAGAAGCATAAAGACATCTGCTTAGTTACATTGCTAAGACGTCTGCTTAGTTACATTGCTACAGATGTCAGAGAATGTCATTGTATTGTGCTCTATATATTTCTGTAAATTATCAATAGATCGAGCTATCAAAGCATACCATACATTTTCTTGTAGAACACCCAGCAATTTCTTTCACATGCTCACTTGTGACCTTGAATTATTTCAAGACAGTTGCTACAGTCACTAACTTCGATGAGGAATAGAGAAGTTACTGACAAAGAAGGGTAAATCCCTTTTATTCCTACTAACTACATTATTCAAACAAGTATAGAACCATGGAAGGAAGGTCAACTTCCTCATCATCTTTCTGTCAAAATGTTATTTTGTGTTTAGGAAGAAACAATTAATGTGACGATATTTTTTTTTCTTGAAAAATGAGGTACTTCCAATGCATATCTTAAAAACCAGCCGGTTTTATGTCAGGCTGAGAGACACATTACTCAAAATAGCAGTTTAAATTTGTCATTCTTTCTTGAGCAAATTAGATAATTCTTAAGAAACTGAGGTAGCCATGTCATATGGATGGTGAATAACAACACTCTCAATTCTCTTCTTGTGCACATTAATTTTGTTTGTGGTTTTTGGTTGGGGTTTTTTGTGTTGTTTATTTTTGGTTTGTTGGGGTTTTCTCTTTCTCTCTTCCTCCCTTTTTTTTTTTTTTTTTCACCATTAGGAACATTTGCCTGGAAAGTCTTTTACCTTTTGGGTTTGGCTTGAAGCTATCCTGGACTTAATTAAAAAACACATTCTTCCTCTCTGGATTGATGGGTGAGCAACAAGTAAATTGCTGTATATTGATCTTTCATTGCTTTGCCTTTTGTCTTTCCCAATCTCAGTTTTAGCTATATAGAAGAGAATTTGCAAAGAGTTTAGTTTTTCTGTTTCCCTTCTCCCATTTACAACTTTTGGAAATTTTTCCAAAAGGGAGCACCAACGAATCTCTCAGAAATGCAGATTTAGGTCTGTTGATCAGTTCTGTCAGTGCACAGTCAAGTACCGCGATAAATTTCATCATGCTTCATAGCACTTCGTGCTCAATGCCATCTTGCACCTGTAAATCACATAAAGCTTTTGTCGTAGCTTCCAGAACTTAGAAAGCTTTTGTAACTCGGCTTTGAACACCTGTATAAAGTTTGGCCAGATGCATTACACAGATTGAAGTCTGTATTTTTTTACCAAAAGTAAACCCATGATTTCCTTTTGTACTTCAGGTACGTAATGGGATTTGTAAGCAAAGAGAAGGAACGAATTTTGCTCAAAGATAAGACACCAGGAACATTCTTATTAAGGTTCAGTGAAAGCAATCTGGGTGGCATTACCTTTACTTGGGTGGATCAGTTAGAAAATGGTAAGTATAATTAAAAACAAAACGTCAAACGCTGCAATACACCTCTCATGGTTTCTTTGGTTTGAAAGCAAAATGTCTTAGTATTATTTTGGGCAAGATACAAGTATTGTATTTACTGAAACACAAACCAAAACTCTGAAAGCCTACCTCTCTGTTCTTTCTATTAATTATAATGAACTAAATATTCATTAGGAGGTGTACCTGCTTACTGCAGGCTTTAAATTTGTTTCCATGTGTACAGAAAGTACATCTTGAAAGATATTAACATTGGTATGAACAGGTAAGGCCCACACCAGCATAAAATGCAAAAGAAAGGCAAAAATACACAAGACCTGCAGATGCTGATCTACCAGTTGTCAGCGCTTATGATGCCTCTCTGTTGTTACAGGAGATGTAACTTTTCATTCGGTGGAGCCGTATAACAAAGGTCGTTTATCTGCACTGCCTTTTGCTGACATACTGCGCGATTACAAAGTTATCATGGCAGACAATGTTCCTGAGAACCCTCTGAAGTATCTGTATCCAGACATTCCCAAAGATAAGGCCTTTGGCAAACACTACAGCTGTCAGCCAAATGAAGGTTGGGCTCCATTTCTCTTCTTTCTGCAACTCAGTTGCAGGGTCAAGAGGCAATTTGAGGAATGTGGGGAGAAGAGGAAGAGAACAGATTAAGATGCCTCCTTTAATCAGCATCAAGAGAACTGTTTTAACGTGCGTCTATCATTTAGACAGCTGCATTTTGTAAATATGTCCCTGGTCTTAGAGGTTACATTAGAGGCGACGACAACAATGTTGAAAAGAAGCTAAGAAATAGATCTTAGGGCAGAAAGAATCAAAAAATTGGATTTTTTTTTTCCTGACCGCTACTTTACAAAATTCAGTGCTTGGGTGTTCAAAGGAGATGGAACTGAAAAGTCATCCTGCTTATCACCTGTGTAATTGTGTTCATTCCTATAGCATGCTATCTCTAATTCCAAAGAAATTCTGTTTTCCAAACAGCTTGGAAGACCAGCTTTCTTTCATTTCATTCAGTGAAGCCCTGTAACAATGCTTGTTTGCCAGCACTGCCTTTTGCTCACATAGTGCATGATTACCAGGCTATTACGGCACACAAAGTTCCTGAAAACCTCTGGCAATTGCACTGGAAAATACAAAGAGGCCAGACAAGAAATGGCTCCAAATACATTCAGGCCCGTGATTTCTTGTTCATGTTACAAGTCAGGCCATTTTAAACCACACTTGCTCTCTCTTTAAAAAGCCCTCAAAACTTAATTTTTAAAAAATTTATTTATTTAAAACTACATATTCTTCTGGGCTTTCAAGGTAAAATGTTACCATTCCATTTGAATTCAAATTCCTACACTACTCAGAAACCTTTGGAGGCTACGGATGTTTCTTCTTTTCATTTTACTTCAGTGGACTTTGCCTATAAAAGTCCAATCCTCCAAAAATTTGTGCATGTGCCTCATTTCATGCAAAAGACATCGATGAAGCTGTGTCTGGAGAGAGAGCTCCACACAAGCATTTGCAGAACTGAAATCTAGAGACTCAGCAGTACTAAGCTTGTAGTTGAAGCACATTTGCTTTTGAAGCCCTAACAAGATCTCTTTCATCTATTGCTGTATTATATTCTGAGATGATGATTCATATCCAGGGAAAACAGTCAATTATGTGACTAAGACCTGAACTTAAAGACTAATCTCAAGAATCTCATTTTTATGGATGCTTAATTAAGCATAAACAGGGACATTTGCTTTTAAATGTATTTTAAAATATATTATTGTCTCTGACACTTTAAAATTTCAACTAACAAATAAAATGACTAAGTAGTATTTATCTAATATTTATTTTTAGTCTCAAAGCCCTCAGACGGAGGAGGCAAAGGTTATGTTCCTTCTGTATTTATCCCTGTCTCCAAAATGTAAGTATCCTTCCAGTATGACACTTGAAATGTTATTTGTATTAAATTTACATACAGTTTCAGGTTTCCCTTCCTTCTTTCCCTCATTCAGATAGGTTGGGATAGCAACACATGGTGTGTTTTTATTTGGCCAAGGACTGCTAAAGACAAGAAAGTGGAGTAAAGAACCTCACCTCTACAGTGTTTTTCTCAACCATGTAGCAAAACATTTGTAAAACTTGGAGACTTCACAGTACTCTGAACTTCCTACCTTTCACTATCTCCTTTTTCTCTCCAGCAGCTTATAGTCCAAAGTCAGGTTAATCCTCTCATCCCCTGCTCCCATCTCCTACAGTTTTGAAATGTATACCAGGTTCTGGCATGTGCTTGCTTACAGGGTACAGGCTTAACTGGCTTAATAAGCATTCACCATGCTCCACTGCTATGCATCAAGTTAGAGAGATTTAGGTTGCTTTTAAGATTATTTTTGTGATTTATTTTTTCTGTATGTGTTTGTTTTTAAGCTTAAATGATTCTACAGATCCACATTCTCCATCGGATCTTCTTCCCATGTCTCCAAGTGTTTATGCTGTACTGAGAGAACACCTGAGTCCCACAGTGATCGAGACTGCTGTATGTTGCAAACTTTTCCATTCCTAATTTTATGCTAAGCAAATGGGACATGTACAACACATATGCTGCTTATAAAAAGGCTGCTTGTAGAATCTGGAAAAAAATAATAGCTGTTTCATCACTTGCTATATTACAGTCTGAAAAAATAGTAGACATTTCCTATTCTAAATGGGACAGGGTGCTGGAGGCATACTTGGAAACATGTGTTATATGAAATTGTCTGACACGCTGGCCGCTGAACCATGAAAGATCCCAGAGTTCTTGCACAAACAAAGCTGTTACATGGACAAATACATACTGATTACACTAATTCTGTGTACAACACGAAGGACTTGACTTGCTCAGGGAAGCGCACGAGGCAATAGAAATATTTCCAGTTCAGAAAACTTGCACAACTTTTCCGTGCTGAGGGTTTCTACATAGGTACCAAAGTGAGAAATTAAAAGTAAACAAGAACAGTTTTAGCAAACAAAGTCACTAAGTACTTCACTAAGTATGTGGAAAGAATGGGAAAGTGCTGTACCAATGTCCTACTAAAAATATTTTCCTCTTTTACTTACTGACTAAAAATGATGTTCTGAACCATTGTGGCTTACAGTGCTTAGAGCACTGATGTATATCCTCTGGGGATACACAGACTTCCATCAGGGAACACAGCAGTGGTTTGGCTTTAACAGCTTTAAAAGCAAACCTTTTTTCATACTAGCTCTTAGTTTTCTGTATGTTCAATGATTTATGATCTTAGGATGGTTCTGTATTTAAAAGCCTCTCAACTCTCCTTCAAATGCCTCTCTATAACCCTCCGCAACAAACACCCACAAACAGAACAAAACTAAACCAGAATCCTGTCTGACGATGATTGGAAGAGCAGTTAAACTTTACATACAAATAAAGAAGTTCTTTACTGTACAGCAAGCTGAAGATACGTTCAAGAGCATAATATACTTTTTTTCTTCATCTTTTTCTCTGATAGTGCTCACGACAAACTAGTTCTTCAGCTAAAACTGAAATACAATCTAAATGAGAATCCTGCATTAAAACCTACCCCACCCCATCTGAAACATGTCCCCATTCTTTTTTTGTTTGGTTTACACATATGAAAATAGTTCCAACCTTCTAAACTCTATTTGTAAACTACATACACATTTGGACTTGCCAGAGTTTCAGCAGTGAAAAGAATAGTTTGCTTTGCTTTTGCTTATCATCAGGCTTCAAGTATTTTTGGTTTCTTTTAGCATGCACAGTAATTCTCGAACCAGCTCTGTCCAGACCTTCCACATGAGCTGTGACCATCGCCATCATTTGGGGTCATAACTCCACAAACAGACTGCATTTGGTGATTAATTGGGAGAGCCAAATACAATCGTGTTGTGGTTTTTAAGGATACCAGAGAAGTGGTTCAGTGCTACTAGATAATAAGTGAATTTCTGGAGGCTATTACCAGAAATGTTTTCAAGTTCTGATAGAAATTGGGGGAGAAAATAGTTTTGGAAGATTTTTAAAGAATTCCTTCCTTTTCCCATTCTATTTACCTTGCTAAATGGAAATGAGGGAAATGCAAAGGGGTTTTTTTCTTTATCATCCCAAATTCACACAACAGTCTACCCTGGTGAAGACTCAACTTAGCAGACAATCTGCATTACTAAAGCAATAATCCATGAGTATCCATTGGCATCTCCATGAGATGCCAGTAAAAAAAAAGCACTGTGTGAGCTGCAAAGAACAAGACTGAAATCTGCATCAGGGCAAATATATCCTACAACTCAGTAATTCAGTCTTAGTAAGATACACTTTCTGCAGTCTTGATGAATTCCCTTCTATTTCCTCCCCTGCTCCAGATTCCCATGCCCATTGGGAAAAGAAGACTCCAGTAAGAACTCTTCTATACATATCCATAGGCTGCAAGAACCACAAAAGTTCACCTGAAAATATAGGTTCTTTTTATTGTAGCCATTTCCCATGCAGTGTCTTCCAGTGAGCAGTCCTGTATTTTGTAAAGAACTAGAAGCAGCATCTTCAGCTCCTTACCAGTTTGCATTACATCGTCAAAAAGACACCTTGAGCCAGAGAAGGTTTCATCCACCCTTATTTTGGGTTGAACAGCAGTAACTGCCATGAGACTAATCTTTTCCTTCTTTTCTTTTAGCTGAGTTCTCCTTATTCAACTGACTGAAGTTCACACACTGGAAAAACAGTAGTCGTGTGAAGGCTGAGTGGGTGAAAGATGCAGTTTTTTGTTGGTGGTTTTTTTTTGGTCATCTTTGTAAATCAACATTTCCTAAAGACAATTCTGATGTTATTGTTGGGCCCCTTTCTGTTATCTGTACTATGTAAACCTGGAATCCCTCTGGAGATGGCAAATAGTCTCCTGCAAGTCAGAACTGCTGTCCTCACTGATAAAAGAACAAATCCTTCCTGGCTTGGAGGACATTTGACTTCAGTGCGATTCAGCAGGGATAAATATTAACATCCATAGAATTGCTGTAAATATGAAAGTATAAGAACAAAATGTTTTGCTTCTGAAAACAGCATAGAAAGGTAACTAAAGACATCAACATGTTGGGGGAAATTAGGATTTACTATGTTAAATACTTTCTGTTTAGTTGTTCTTGCCTACTGCTGGTTTAGCTTCTGTTTTAAAGAGAAGATTCTCATCCCTCCCAGTTCAAATGTCCCATAGGTGTCCAGGGTTAGCTTTTTTTCCAAGGATGAACTACCTTCAGCACAGACTTTTCCTGCCACGACAGCAGAAGCTGTGGAAGGCAAGCAGGCAGGGAAGGCTGGGAAGAGAAGGGAGTTCCAGAAAGGAAACAGACACAAAACTTGTGGCATCGAAAAGGCTGTCTCCACTTTGCCACTGGAAGAGAGGGTTAGTAAAACTTTACCCACACACAGAAAAATTGCCGAAGTAAATCTATGTGTGCATGAGGCACTCGGATACTACAGCAAGTTCTGTCAGAAAGTCTACCAAGAAAAATCCTGATCTGACAGTTTGGATACTGTCTGGTAAACATGGACTGGGAAGCATAGTTTTTAAAAAAAAAAAACAGCTGCAGCATTTGCTGAGCACTGGGCAATTTGTGCCACACAACAAATGACAGAATATCACATGCCTACATTAAATGAGTTCCATTCAGAACAACTCATTTTTGTACAAATGACAAATTACCTTTTAAAAAGTATCGGGTTTTATCTTTCAGGCACACTTTAGTGCAGGGTTTGGGTCATTTGATTTTGTTGTTGGGTTTTTTTCCCCAATATTATCACTAAAACCTCTGTTAACAGAATAATAAGCAGGCAGTCCCAAGGCCACTCTATATTATATATGCAGGCTCATTCAAGGTTTAATTCCTAGCTGCACAATACATGGCCAATGCATGCAAAGTTCTTCAAACACAAATGCTCGACCACTTGCACCTTACGGTCTTCCTGCATAGGTACAAGTTAGACATCTGGGATGAAAACATAACCTCCTTGAAGAAATAAGACCTAGATTTTACTTTCATTTCTCCTCTTTTACTCATTCATCTTACCCAGGCTATTGACGTTAGTTGAAAACAGAGTGATGAGGCATTTCCGTGAAGATGGGAGTGGGAACAGACTTTAAATGGATGAACATGTCTCTTTTTCATTAATCTGAGCAATTTAAATCAAGCTGCAGATAAGAAGTAATTTTGTCTCAGAAAACATCATGTTTAAGTACTTTCCCCAAACAAGAAGAGCAATTGTATGTACATAGTTTGGTAACATCTGTAATTTATATGACCAGCTTGAATAAAACCAGATTTTTTGCTTAAAGTTGGATACCTGGGCTTCTGTGGATTTTTTTCAAGATACAACAAAAATAGTCTTGCCTTCTTTTTGGTGCTCTCAAGTCTGTAACTACAGGCAGTTACACAGACTTCTAAAGCAGCAGATTTCTTCAGCTCACACCATCTGCTGCATGCTTTTTTATTCCAACCTGGTCTTACAATCTTACTAAAAACAAGATGAGGGGTACCCTGAGCTTTTGATCATATGACCTTCATGAGAAGTACCGTAAATAAAGGTCCAGACATGGTATGTGAATCAATCTTCAATCTTCTTCCTCCCCGCCCCTCATGCAATGCATCTCTTCCAGACTCTCCAGTCTTGAGCACAATGTATTTCATGTTTCCATAGTTAGTATTAGTTTAATATTAGTTAATAGTTTCTACTACTGTTTTGAAACAGATTTTGTAAAGTGTAGGTTTAACATTTAACTGAAAGGCACATCACATCAGTTTGGTGCTTCAAAGGAACACTGAAGTCCTTAGTCATTTTCTATAAGATAAATGTATACATCCTAAGCCTCCTTCTAGTACAACAGTGAGAATTTTATCCTTATGCCACCTATCCTTAGAAGGTTCTCTGGTAAAATGACCAGGAGAGCAGGAGAGAAGAGAAAACCACGCTGAAAGGAATGCTTCAGACACTGTCCAGAGAAACAAAACATCTACTTTTAAGTACCTTTACTAACTGTGGTTGTGCTTTCACCGTGTTTCACAGAAGCAGTCGAAAATAAGAGAGAAAATAAATAATTGTGTGATTGTTCCGTGCCTTGCATGTTGCTGCATCACCGTAATGGTTTTAATTAAAAAAAAAACATAAAAACTTGCTGTTAACCTTCTAGTATAACTTTTATTTATAGTTATATCCACTACTGAATAGCACTTCATACCATGAAGCTTACCAAACAGACCTTCTATTTACTCGTTTCTCCCACGGACTAGGAATTGTATCCTCTATCTGAGGAGAGAGGGGGATACAAAGGATACTGAAAACGATCCAAGTATCCTGGAGACATACACCAGAGCCTAGATTTTCCTTCTTCCGGTCTTTGCTGACCTTTCATACACAAGACAGGAACAAAATAAGACCATTTATGTCCTAGATATGAAGGAAAAGGAAACTTCTTTATCAAAAGATATTCACTGGGAAGAAAATGCTCAGCTGACAAAAAGCCAGGAACAATCAAAACACTCATCTGCCTGCAATTTATAAGCATTATTAGAGTTTTTGCAACTTGGCTGGAAATCTGGGTCGCCATTCATAAACTAACAATGGCAACCGTGCTTTCACAATCCTTGATAGCACTCGCATGCCTTTCCCACCCGTGCAAAGCAGCTTGCTGAGACAGCGGCCGCCCTGACTTCTGTGCCCCAGCTCCTGCTCTCTGAGGCCAGCGGGTCACCATGTGCCGGGCGTTTCACCACAGGAGCTGAAAACAGGGAGACTTTCTTATCGTGAAGGTTAGAAGCAGGACAATTCCTATTGCTCACAGTTCAGAACTATTAACCTCCACTGCTTTCAACCCTGATAAAACGTGATGATGAGTAAAACCACTGCTGCCCAGGCGAACTGTCGGTGCCACCACACCGGGGACCAGCCTGAAAGGATTGATATCCTTGGTTGCTGCCTGGTTGATGCACAGAAATTTTAAATCTTATTAGCCATACATGTATTCTTTTCTTAGCCTCATGTGCAGAGTTTAGTCACTTGTTGGGTGGAGTGGATAATGAGGAGTGTTTTGAAGCCTGCGACTTCTTGAAATGGTTCGTTAAGCCAGAGCACCCTGAGAACAGGGACCCAAGGTGTCAAGACAAGCACCAGGGCCGCAGGATGGCTGAGGTCACACCATGACCGTGTATGGGCAAAGGAAGCCCAGAGTTCAAGCAGCGAACAGAGCGAGGAAGACTATGAACGACCACCGGAGGGGGAAAAGACCCTAACCCTAATTTTATTACGCATGTTCCAACTATGTAAATGAATTCCAGGAACTGGACTGCCCTTCCCAGGACATTTGATGAATATGCCTGGTTTTCCTGTCTATTAGAAGGTGCGTTTTGCTAATTCATTGGAGCGCTCACGGAGGAGAATCCCCAGCGCTGCAATAAAGAATGGCTGCTTAATAACAACACTGTTGTTATTGAGTATTTATCTCGGAATCCTCACCCAGCAAACCACCTCGGTGAAAGCAAAGGGGGGTTGGAAGCTCCGAACTTTGTTTCAAGCCTCCAGCCGTGGCCCGGAGCGGCCGTGAGCC
>JANHFX010000347.1:0-17807 GCA_027560015.1 Chloroceryle amazona | reverse complement strand
GACAATCAGAGTCTGAAATGTTGCCCCAGATTAAAAAAAAAAATAAAAATAAATAATAATTAAAAAAAGCTATATAAGTTACATGTGTGAGGTTTTTTGGTTTTTTTGAAAGGCAATTTAATTTAGGAAAAAAAATTTCGTCTGATGTATGAGTTTTGTTCCAAACATTTAAAACTGGAGAAAAATAATATTAGAGAAAAAGTAAAACACAACATCACAGAGCAAGGCAGAACTTTTTCCATTATTACCACTGCTTAATAAGCAACTATATCTACAACTCTCACACATCTACAACTCCCAAGGTTGGGCTAAAAAAGATCAACAAAGATTTCATCTTCATGAGAAACATGCCATTCCCCTCCATAATCCTTCTCAGCTTTTACATATTCCTCTGCTGTCCAGTCACACTTTTGTCCATGTAGGTCACTGATATTGCCGTGTTCAAGGTGGAGGCCTTCAGAGTAGAAGTACAATAAAATGACTCAATGTTTCTCAAACTTATCACCAGAAGTAATCACCCCAGTAAAAAAAAAAGAGCTATATGTACAACTCACATTGTTCTTCCTAGAGAGATTATCTTTCTGAATTCTTTGATCAAAATACAGCATCAAAGAGAAAATTCATTGTAAAGAGACTGCAAATTCAGTTCAGCTTTCTGCCAAAGTATTTGGTGCATATGTACTTTTAAATTAAAAGTTTAACAAGCAGGATTAAAATGCTCCAAGAGGTGGATCTCAAGCCTAACTTCTTCCAGCTAGTGGTAGTTGTGTGTCCTACTGATTTTTAGAAACTTAGGCTGAATGAATTTCATATCAGTTTGTTTTTCATCTTGAAAGGCATCTCAGAATTTCAAGCTCAAATGGAACAAATCATCATTTCCTCAAGATATGAGTGAAGAAAGAAAATAAGGGTGAACAGAAACAAAGATCATCTTGATTGAAAATCATCTTTATCTAGCAATCTTTTTTATTTCCTGCTTCTCTACTCCTTGCTTTCTACACCTTCTTTTACAAGTCATTTTACCACCTGCTTTCCCTCCATGAATAAGATGGATTGAATTTACAGGCAAATTTTAGCTTATATGTTCATCAAACCTTGACCTCTTTGTTCAGGATATGTTCCTGTACATATCAATTGGAATTTGTGAATAAATAAACCAGCTTTGAAAAATCAGTGTGTGTAATGTACAAATTCTGTGTATGGAAATGGTAAATGTTCTAGGACCATTTTCCCTCCTTCTGCTTCTGTCCTTCCATGATGGCAGGACAGCTGTTCTTTTCTTCCAGGCTTTTCCATGTGGGAAGAAGAAGGCAGGCCATGATTTCATATTCCATGTTTGGGATGGCTTTTACCCACAGATGTTGGAACATCTGGGTGACCTGATGGCATATAAGCTACATCACAGAGCTTCCAGCCAAGGAAATCTCTCTCCTTTCTGTCTTATGCATGTATAGGTACTTTCAAAATCCCTACAGAAGGGAAGAAACTCCAAATATTACACTTTTTCACTCTAGAAATATAGACCAATTGTCAAACTACAACAGTTTTCTATTCCATATATCCCTGTGTAAGGTTTGAAAGCATATAAACCAAAATTGGTACTGCCCAACTCACCAGTCAGTTCAGGCACAATTCAGGAAATAAGAGGCAGGGAGGACTTTGCCAGACAATCTCTGCACAGTCAGTACTGCTATCCTCTGACTTGGCACAGAATCAGAGCAGAGAAAGCTGTGAGGAGAGACATGGGCTACCCCAAGATAAACTGAGGAATCAACCAGATCAAGCAGTATCATCTCAGTTGCAGTCTTGCAACGCAATAATCCACTTGGATTTCATTCTCATGTTCAACCATCATGGCCACTTCCAGAAGCTGCAGCTGATCAAGTCTGTGGCTCCCCTGACTTCCTCCCACAGACACTCAGGGACCTCTGGTCCTTTCCCCTGTAGCCAAAGGACAGCCACAGATGGGAGGGTTGCTGACAAAGACCCACTGCAGACAGACACTGTGCCCATCTTGCTGCAGCCTCTCTGCTCGTCCCATCCCTTGTCAGGAGAAAGGGCTTCCAGTGCAATTGACAGCAAGAATCCCACAGGTCCCCTGGGAGGAGGCTCAAACAAAAAGCAGATTTCCTGTGCTTAAAACTAGCTCAGCAGGAGGTACAGAGGGGTCTGTGAAAGCAGTTCATAATGGAGGGTATGCGGAAATGAAATCCAAGTGGATTACACTGCTTTAGGTGGGAGGAGGCAAATGTTTATTTTTTTTAATTTGCTCAGGTAGCTAGTGACATGCCAAATACAAGGGAGAATAGATCATTTTTATAGATCATTAGAATTAAAATGATGAGCATTAATGTGGTTATGAAACTTCTCCACTTTTTTGCTGGAATTATCCCTAGTCAAGTTGGGTTTGCATTTTGTGGTTTGTATTTTAGAAGAAAATAACTCAAGCCCTCACTGACTGCCTTGCCACACATCCCCAATGATTTTTAGTCTATGTATAACAATGCTTAGATCACCATGACATTTACAATAAATATTAAGTCTTTTATTATTTATTTTAATACTTAATTGGCACATTATTTTAACAGCACTATTGTCACGGTGCCACTTAAGACTTCTCCAGCATTAAAAACAAATCCAACCTGAGTTACACTAGTACTTTTTCTTAATTTCCTTTACTACAAATGTACTATACAAAAAATGAATGATGAACAAATGAATAAATAAATAAGTATATAACCCAACTGTGTTATTTTGCAGGCTACCTGTGTATTAGAGTTGATTTGGCTTTACTAAACTCAGATATAACTTCAATCCTGAAGTCTTCCAATGTAAGTTATGTGGTTTTCCCCAAAGACAATCCTTCCTAAAAGAAAACAACTAACAACTTTCCCCGTTTCCCAAACCTTTTTACTCTTTCAGAGCTTCACATTGTTCCATATTCATTGCTATTTAGGGTAAAAGCTCATTAAAATATTATGAAGCTCACAGCATAATTATGTGGCAGCACATGCCAATGAGTTACATCTGCAGCAATGTGTATGTGTATTTATATTACAGTAAACTTAAACTCATTCATTTATTTTTTCTGTGTTGTGTCTGTTTTGAATTCTTTATCCCAAGTAAAGAAGTAGTCAAATGCACAAACCACAGAGGCTACAGTGCAGCCATTGTTGTTGAGTGCAGTGCCAAATATAATTTCTTCATTAGACCAAGGTTCCTGCCAGAGTAAACTACTCTGTGTTAGATGTCTGCTAAATATTATTTGCTCTTTTTATTATATTATTATTTTAAATTTATCTGTGCTGAGATTGGGTTCTTTCTGTGTGTCTGTTTTTGGTGCTTGCTGTCTGCACATGTTATGTCCTAAGCCAAACTGCATTTGGAGAACCAGCAGAGACACCAGCCAACACTTATTGCGCTCTCCCAGTCTGTCTCTTACAGTAAAACAGAACTGGAGTCCTATTGTAATGGAAATTTTGTCAGTAATGAGAGACAGTGTGGTCCCCAGGTATCTGGGTAAGTACATTGTGTCATTTCTCTTTGACTAGTATTTGTGAAATTGAATTAACTGTAACATGATTGTACAAAAAAGAGAAGAAAACTCTTGTCCTAATAAAAAATAAAGAAAAAGACTTGTAACAGAAGAGAGAGAATTACCAAAATTTGTGGCAGAGACAGTAGAACATACCAACTATTCTGAGCAAAGCATACTGACCAAGCCTGTCTATATAACATCACATATGTGCAGTCACAGAATCGCAGAATCACAGAATGTTAGGGGTTGGAAGGGACCTCCGAAGATCACCGAGTCCAACCCCAAAGGCTTTGGGTTACATATTTTTTAAAAAAGACACTCTAGAGACATAACAAAAATATGGGTTGTGATTGGAATTTTTGTGGTACTGAGGTCTTTTCAGGACTGTATTCCTCCCTCCATCCCTGACACTACCCAAAAGCAGCAGCTCTGACTGTTTGCCAAGAATCTGACATACACCCACCCCTTATTTAAAGCTGTCAATCGCTCTCATGCTTATAAATAAAATGAGTCTCCAAAAGAATTTAGATCCTACAACAACTGATAAAAGAGATTAAAAAGGCTGTGACTGTAGTGTGTGCCTTTTGTTTTCCCATGTTATTCTTCTTGTTTTTGAAAATATTGTCCTTTGGGAGTGTTCTTGGAGCCTTCACTGTTCTCAGTTTTTCCCTCCTTTCTCTGCCAGCTGTTTCTAGATCAAAACCATTTTGCTAGACAATTACAACCATATGCATTTAAAAATATACATTTTCTTGAATTAACCATAAAACATATCAGAAATATAGGCAGTCTTTAGGAAAGTTTGTGTGTCCTCATGAAAGATGACTCAAGAACTTTATTAAGCAGGAAGAAAAGGTAAGGCAGCAGGGTTCCCTTATATATGTTTAGACACACTGAACCTTGCAGCTCTGACCTAAGCTTTTGGGTATTTTTCAGCCAATCCCTGGTCAGACTGTGCATGAAGAAGTCCCACCACCCAATTTTCTCAAATATTATCACTGCAGTTCCCTGAATCTCATCTGAACTGTCTCTCATATCCCCGGGTGACACTTTTTCCTCCTCTTATTACTTACATGCTTCTCCCTACACACACTTAGGTTATAATCCTGTTCAGGGTGAAAGAATGAAATTAGGGGCCTCTCTTTCGTTCCAGATATAGAAGTTTTGCTGGAAAATAAAGAACTAAAGAGACATGGAAAATTAATCTTATAGAACTCTGCACAGAGAGAAAAGCGTAACTGGCTATTCAAAGGCCTTTGAGAATAAGCTGATGAAGGTATCAAACTATATTTCTGTTCCACGCTACCTTAATTATCTCCACATCTTCTAGAGCATGAAAGCTGAGTTTAGAGTTGGTGAGTGGAGTGGGAAAGTTATTTTGTCTATAAAAACAACTATCTTTCCTTATCACACAGAACTGAAAATGTTAGCTTCCCTCTCTGCTGCCATACATTAGACATACTGTCCTTACAAAATAGGAAAGTAAGGAACATAATGTATGCACCAGCAGAAGTCTCAGTCCTATTGGTGGTACAAAGCAGAATTCAGTGTCTTAGGTTGGCTCAGATAGCACTGTGTATTTTTAATACTAACACAACAAATTTAAACCTCTTAATGTTTCTGATGACTTTTTATACGGCATCTTTTAAAGCATGTCCAAAGATAGACTAAAAGCTTTTGTGGTGCTTAAAATAAGAAAGACAGAACTTAATAAAAGAGCAAACAAAAGAAAGATCAGTAGCAATTTATATGGAGACATTAAAGGGTTAATCAAGAACAAAATTAATGAGCCTTCCATTCCTTCTTCCTTCACCCTTTTAAAATGGCTAACAATAAAACAGAATTTATGTTTGGGAAAAAGTAGTTATTTCTATTTCTTTTTTTCTTTTTTTCATTCAGCACCCTGTACCTTCAAAATGCACAGTGTTGCTAGAACCATGTCACTTCTACCTGTGCCAGCTTGGAATCAATTCTAGTGGAAAAGGTTAGGTACTTCCACACATCTCATTTTCATAACAAGTCAACAGCACATTGTCCAGAATTTAAAAAAGCAGAGATCTGCATCTTATCTGCTGGTCCAGCACAGCAAAATGGGAATACTTGCAAATTACATTTACAATTACAACTAAACAAACAAACAAAAACAAACAAACAAACAAAAACCACACACACACACAAAAAAACACAATGAAAGAAAAAAGTTTTGATAGCCAACTTGATTTTACTGCTCAGCTCTTTCTTCTGGGATGTAATTAGAGACTTTAAAGACATATACATGCTAAAAAAAATATTTTAAAAGCCTTTCTCGAGCTTTTAGTCTTTGGCAGTTGCAAATGGGTGCTCCTGAAAAACACAGTGGCAGCCAGATGCCCTTAAAATCTTTAAGTTACAGACTAAACCTTTGCAGATGTAGGAATCCATGGACTTAGGTCCAGCAAAAAGACATAGGATGAATAAAGTCAAAGGAAATCAGGAAATGGAGATAGCAGCTGCCAAGTTTACTATGCAAAGTAAAAACTATTTCAAATAAACCCTGTGAGACACCAGAGTGGAATTTTATGTCTGTGTATCAAAGCTAGCAGCCTGATCTTTCCTTTTATTAACATGCTGTGTTACGGTATGTGAAGAAAAACATAGTCTGTGCTTCAAGAATTATTTCCATGAACCAATGGCAAAGAATGAATTTGTGTTGTTTATATGCAGGCAGCCATGCCGTGATCATTTATCTTGATACATTTAGGACTCCGGAGTTGACTCACCTTCAGCCAACAATGTGAGATACTCTTGCCATATGCAGAGTGGGAAGTAGAATATTTCTCTTTTAGACTAATCAAAAAAATGCACAGAGAAATTACTTGTATGAGAATCAAAACTGACCATCAGAATAATGGATAGCAAGTATTCAAATTATATCTAGGGTCATGCATTTACAAAGTCCAAGTGCATTTATTTTTCCCCTTTCAGTCCTCTTTTTACTTGAAGCAGTTGAGACAGAGAAGACTACTGCATACTACAATAACATCTGCAGACAGCAATCCCGCTAATTCAATAACCTATGTGATAAGAACTGTTCCTGAGAATCCCAGAAATTCACAGCATCCCCTGCTATTAACAGAAAATAACTGGTGAGATTTTATCTCTCCTTAATAAATTTCAGTTAAAGTTTGATTTTAATTAGAAAATGCAGGAGAATTATGTCCACTTCATTCTTGTTTTGCATGTCATTGAACAGATCACAGTCTGTGATAAGGGAATAAGCCTGAACAAAGAACTACACAATAAACACATGTGCAGTCAACCCTGGATTATCCATGGTTATATTATCTGGACTAGTCAGTGCCTAGTGTTGCAGAAGGTAGGCTATTCTCCTGGGCTCTGCTCTTCATGTTACTTCTTACTCAGTCATTATTATGGACAAAAACAGTTTAAAAGTTGGGTTTTTTTTTCCCAGTGTTGGTACACCAAAACTATATTTGTATCTTAAACTAGAATCACTCGTACTATCTATGCTTTTGTTTTCACACAGGCTATTAAATTTCATCCCCTTCCATATTCTCCAGGATGACTGAGTAAACAGTTTCCTTTGGGGTATTATTTTAATTAGTTTAATTATGGTTTAAAGTCTGCAAGTGAACCATTTCAGAAGTTTTAAGAATTGCCTTCTCAGTCCTAGATACTGTCCAGGTTAATTTATCTGAAAGTTGACTGGAGCATTCTGCAGTATTTAAAAAAGAGAGCAGAGGGCTGAATTTTGTCTGTTGCTGGTGTAAGATTAACATGCATTATGAACTCTATTCTCCTCAGTTCATCTAAATGAAGGCTAAATTCAGTCAGGTCAAAGAAGGTAAGACAAAACAGGCAAGAGAAACAGGAGGTCTGTGAAAAAATATGCCACAGTGATTCAGTTACCTATTGTTACAAGAAAATGGTGTGAAAATGAGTAATATTGGTGTGATACACAGCACAAACACATGACATCTGCTGAGAAAAACAGAAGAGGGAAAGTGGGAACCAGCTGCCACTGATGGAGAGATTCATTCCATGAGCTGCACATCTGGATCCTGCAGCTGCCAAATTCATAGTGACTGATTGCTTCCAATCCTGGAGTAATCAGAGGTGAAGTGACAGAAGCAACACCATCCCATTATAATCAGTGATTTGTAAAAAGACAGGTACTACTCTTCACTAAAGAGTTATTGCATCAGCATTCCTAAGATGCAAGCCTGTTTACTGACACATTACTATCTAAGCTTCTAGAATACAGAATGAGAAAGAATGTTTTTTCAGGTGCTGTTTTCTAAACTTGCATACCTGCCATTAGTACAACAACATTGTTTATGATCATGCTTTCTAGTTAGAAGAAAACATGAATCTTTATTCTTTGTTTGATTGGTATGACTGTTAGATCTGGTCTGAACAAGTTCTGCCTCTCTTTTACTCCCCTTCTATTCATTTTCCTATGCCCTGAAAAACACCGATAATCTGCCACATATTTCCAAATATAAATCAATATTTTTCAGCAGAAGAAATTACCTAAAATAAAGATAAAATTTAAAAATAGGAGAAAGTGGGTTTTTTTCTCTCAAAATTCCATTTAACAAAAAGCTAATGCAAAAAAAAAAAAACCTAAACAAACCAGAAAAAGCTGTTTTTTTTTAAGCTATTCATTGTTAGTGTACTCAGAGCAATATCTTATTTATACTACTACAGAAGTTGAATCAGACCATCAGAATGATCTTGCATCTATTTCCTGTGTACACTCACACTGCTATTTCAGGGGATTTAGAGACATAATACATATGAGATTTTTGAGATCTTCCTTCCTTTTCTAAATGAGAGTAGTTACCTTCATCAGTTACATTCATCACATCTGGTGATTGTAAACGTATTTTGATTAAAGAGTATGTGCTTCTGCAAATAAAAACACACATATCAGTTCATCATCAGAGTCTGAAAGTTATATGCGTGTTTTCAAATGAAGGTACAGATCTCAGCAATGTCCTGAACTATCAGAATTCTCATCTAGGAACCAACAGGAAAATACACTACTGTTGTGAGGCGGATAATGGTAATTGTGAATTCTGTCCCTGACCATATCTAGTCATTAGTAATTCTCAGACTCCTTTTATGTGATGTCAGCAACTGCAAGACCCTACTCTAAGGATTATAATTGTTCCAGCTAGCTGTGCTTGTAGTCTTTGCAATGTTCCTACTTTATACCATCATACCTACCATACCATGCATTAAATAAAATCAAGAATTTGATTATACTTTACAGACTGTGTACAGTGTCAAGTTTACAGAAGCAGGCGTACAAAATGAGGCTGGTGACATTAACTAAGAAGCAGTACAAAGTCCTGATCTGACTTAATGAGGGCTTTGTTCTCAATCAGTGGCAGAGTTATGAAAATAATTCTAGGTATAGACAAAGAATTAAGGAAATTTAGCAGGTTATGCAAGTAGAAATCTAGAAATATTTTCAGGCTGTTTTATGTACTTGAGCAGTTTGCATTTTATCTCAGTTCATTTCATTTTACTGGATTCTCTGATTCCCAATATTCAAGAGGGTATTAATTATTAATTACTTCTCACCACCAGTGCTTGAGGTCAGTAAGTGTTATCCTGATTTAAAGACAAAAATGTGTAAACCAAGTGACACACCTCCAATAAGCCAGCATCTGTACCACAAGATGCAATTTTTATCATGTCTTCAGAGTCATAGTTCAACAATTTGGCTAGACCAAAGACCACTTCTTAATATTTAAGAAAGTTTTTGGTGGGTTGGTTGGTTCATTGGCTCTTTTGGGTTTTGAAATTTAGCTACGTTCAGGTTGTTGATTCATTGCTTTAAGATGAATTAGTGGAAAGAATGAAAGCTTCTGACTTGTCTTTGTAAGGCATATTCTGTGATATTTCTGGTTTAAAATCCCATGTAAATCCTGGGATGCACAGTGCCTATATTTATTCTAATTTAACTAGAGGAGACCTAGAATGGAGGAGCATCTCAAAAATTGCTTCAGAAAACAGGGTAGAAGTAACATCAAGTACTACAGAAAAGTGGATACCCTGTTCTGCTGGACTATTTGTACTTCAGGTTGAGGAGCCTAAACAATTAAAGATGGGCCTATGGGAGCTGAGGACAATCAGAAATAAGTTATATGAGCTCCTTTAGGTATTGCTGCTAGGACCATGTAGACATGTAGCAATAGGACCATGGGCAGTGGTTTTAAACTAGAGAAGGGTAGATTTAGATTGGATTTTAGGAAGAAGTCTTATTATGAGGGTGGTGGAGCACTGGAACAGTTTGCACAGGGAGGTTGGTGGAGTCCCAATCCCTGGATACATTCAGGGTCACTCTTGATGGAGCTCTGAGCAACCTGATCTAGTTGAGGGTGCTTGATCTAGTTGCTAACTGCTAGGGCGTTGGAATAGATGACATTTAGAGGTCCCTTCCAACCTAAAGCATTCTGTGATTCTATGATTCTATGACTGGGATATCTTTTTTTCATCAGTGGAATATACACAACTGATTACTTGAGCAAATGCCCTTGCCCATTGCAGAAGGTGATTTTCCTACTGACCACAGAACCACATGCAAGGTCAGGACTGTGAAAGCCATAGCTAAGAATGCTCTTTTATTTTGAAACCATGAATACGTGTAAATTCCAGGACCAAGTATCCTAAGAGACCGCTCCAGTATTGTCCCAGAGATATCACTTTTCAATTCTCTATGTTCATACTCTAAGTCATAGCTAATGATAATGCCAAGCCTGTTTGCTTTCTTTATGTCCTGACAGACATTTTTTTCCTTAGTAAAAGATAAGTCCATGTCAAAATTTAAAGAACCTGAGGAAGTCAATATTTAGGACCTCCCACCAGTCGTGATCAAAATTCTGTCAACTGCAGTGGCTTGACATCAGATAGTCTCAGCTACTTTTCCCAATAACACAACATGAAGCAAAATGTAGCTAATTATGCTTCAAAGGCCACCTGCTTGGCACATCTAATTGACAGCACTTCTGTATCAATACTACAGTCTTTCCTTCTTCTTCCTTCTGATATTTGTTAGTGTCAGTGTCCCTACTACTGCAGACAAATAAGAAAATTAGGGTTTATTTTGAAGAAGTTATCTTCAAAGAAGAAAGCTATAAACCTAATTGGTCATTTTGTATTCACTTGGGTTTAGTTATCATCATCTGCATGCAAAGGTCACCAATCTTCACAGATGGTGAAGCAGCTCCTATTGTACATGTGTATCAGAGCAGAATTTGTCTCACTGACTTTAATAAGAAGGTTGTAATCTGTCTTTTTCTGTTTCATTTATTACATGGTGGAGATACCACTTTGCCCCATAAATTAAATCTTAGATTACATTTGTGGTGAGAAGAATGACTATAACAATGGTGCGTATGCAGCAGAACTGCCTCGTGTTTGCACTGAGTTACTTATGCTTTGTTTTTTGAATATAAATAGAGCTTTTTTCTTCTTTATTTCGCAGAAACTGATGCAGCTAGGGAACAATAAGCTTGTTTCTTTCATGATTCATGCATTATCAACACAACTGTTAATTAAGTGCTTACAGTAGCAGATCTTTATTTAATGCAGAAAAAAAAAAAAAAAAAAGAATAAAAACAGTCAGAAAAAAACCCAAACCAACAGCTTATACTTCAATTTCTCTTTCATGTACAGAGGCTTTTTTTACTTGTGTCTTTTCCCATTGGCTACAAATAACATACACCTTAAACAGTAAAATCTTACGTTATGGTCTGGAAGACAAGTATGAATGCAGCTGATTTCAGACAGAGAATAGATCTCATTTAGAAATGAGATGTGTTTTCACCACATTGCTTTTCAGAGTAAACTCTGGTTTTCAGAAAGATTTGGTGAGCACTGTTTTAGTATGTTCTTGTTGCCCTTTGAAAATTCTTGGACTATCAAGTGTAAGTGTGATCATGATGAACAAAGAGTACCTCTGTGTAGTTCAAATACATGTACTACTTTAATCCAGTTCTAGAGACCTCTTTTTTCTTGTTACCCATTAATGCCTTCAGACAGCAATACTTAAAACAAAATCATGGTATGGGAAGTCAATGGCCATGTAGTATCAGTACTTCACAAGATGCTGGGCTAAATTCATGTCCTATTTCTTTGACAAGGAAGGGAGTTCAGACTGGCTGGCAAGGATATCTAATCTGAAACAGATTTCCTTGTTGTTCAACACTCACTGTAGAATGAGCTCAGATGAAAAATCTAATACTGCTTGATTACTCATTAGTTCCAGCAACCTGCTTTCATATTTATTTCTGTCCCTTGTCGCCTTCCTTTCCATCATGTCATTGCTCCCTGTAGCAAGCTTTGCTGCTTGGAACACAGCATAACATACCAAACCAAACAGAACTATAGTTAAGACTATCATCAATGTTCATCGTAGCAAGTGACAGCCTTGCTGGCATAAAGCTTGCACAAAGATCTGAGCGCCAATCATATTTTAGACAATCAGTGCTTATTATGTAATTTGCTGGTTGGCATTTCCTCAAAGCTCACTTTAAAATCAGGAAAAAATTACTTCTCTCAGACTTGCATTATTCCCATCCTGCCTCCAAAGGCATTTTCAAGGTTCAGGAAGGTATTTGCTGTTAGAAGCATGTGCATTAAACCTCATAAAACATTAAAAAAAACCAACCAAACTACAACAAAAAGAACGAAAACAAACCACATCAAAACCCTGGTAACTTGAGGACTGTACAGAAAATCCTTCTCATGCAATTCTTCAAGAATTTGTATTTAAACATTTGTCCAAAAATGAGCGTGAGCTTTTAAATGCTAGTTATTAGTTGTCCAGAATTTTTTTTTTTCTTTCTCTAAAGGAATACTTCTCCAAAATCTGGACATTTTCTGGGTCTTAAAAGCCTCTAGCATACGGTGCAGGGGGTGTGATTTCTGGTTTTACTAGGTAAGGCTTTACATCTCAACAAAACTGTTTAGGTCTGTGTTACATTTACTTTGAGGCACGTAAATATCACACCCAGTTTCTCTGCAACCTGACACATAACTGAGAAAGAAATAAAACATCCTCCAAGGGAGAAGAGGGCTGGCTGTTTACTTGAAACTGTACACAGGGAACTCTGTGTAGAAGTTAGTATCCATTCTCAACACAAGTACTGTCTCACTTTGACTACCTATGGAAAAAAAACCACTATTGAGTCAAAGTAGTCATTAAATTTGGGGCTTTTTTCTCTTAAATTAATTTCAAATTGAGCATGATGGTAGAAGCGAGCTCTTGAATTGTAACTTTTCTAAATGTACTCATGAAGTGTTTTGGCCAACCATCTCCTGTGATACACGGTTAAGACTACTTCTAAAATCATTTGGTCTTGAATGTAATATTTAGTCAGATTAAATGGTAACACATGTAGTTTCTGTTCTCCAGTTGGGGAACTTTCATCTTACAAGCAGAAACAGTGGCAAAAGTATCCCTAACAACATCTCTTAACAGAATAGAGACAGAACCCCACTTTAGAGTGAGGAGACAGACAATAAAGCATACCAGCAAATTTTTTGATACTCAAAATATTTTTCCTGCATGCTTTTAAGCAGGAAAGAGTTTTATGTTTGCTTATATAGAAGAATGCCAGATTGAAAAATAATTGATTTCCTTCTTAACAAGAGAAAGATATAGTCCAGATTCATTAACTGCTGAATGGACTTTTTGTTCTGTTTTCTTGTCACATTCCAACCAAGTAATAGGGTGTATGGAGATTAGGTGAAATTAGGGACATCATCAAAAACAACTGAAAGTACCTGCATTTGCCTTTTCTTCAAATACTTTCATGAACCATACCAGTTTAATGCATACTAACTAAAGATCTT
Organism: Chloroceryle amazona; assembly: GCA_027560015.1. Classification (NCBI taxonomy): domain Eukaryota; kingdom Metazoa; phylum Chordata; class Aves; order Coraciiformes; family Cerylidae; genus Chloroceryle; species Chloroceryle amazona. The sequence continues at coordinate 4,399 of JANHFX010000347.1, read as the reverse complement.
CTATGAAGGAAGCTCAAAGTGACCTCTCTGAAACGTAGATGATGTCTAGATGATGTCCATTTACAAATTTGCTCATTATTTCCTCAGCAATGCAGAAATTGGAGGCTTCTAATTAGGCACTAATATAGTTCTTTGTGAGGTCAAGTAAACAACCTGATTTAAAATGCTATAAGCATCTAAAATTTGTGATGAAATACAAGAATTCTTCATGAACAATTCTTAGAGGCTAACTGTAAGCAGCCACAGTCACAAATGTTGACCTCAGTTTTCATGTGACATGTTTAATACAGCATGAGTCATGTTTGAAAAATATTAATTACTACATTTCTATTAAATGTATATATTTAATACACTAAACAACCACAGAATCTGTTTAGTAGATGTTTTTAACAGTCTTAAAACTTGTTAACGTTCGCAACATGTGACTATCAGGAAAAAAAACAAACATTATTTAGAAGCCATGAATTATGTATAACTATACTTATAAAGGTACAATATTTTCTTCAGAGAATGAATGTGTGAAAATTAGCAAAATGAAAGAAAATATCAGGAATGACAGCTTCAGGACAAATAAGTCAAGCTTCTTCCTCACCTAAAAGTCATGAGAATAGCTTCATTATCTGAGGGAGAAATATCATATTTATGTAGTAGTTTATATTTTTTAAACAATATTTTGTACATGCCTATATTTCTATTATTTCACATAGACTTTTACATTACTTTAAGACATGCTTTCTCTTTTCATTTAGGAGGTCTAAAAATGAATTTTAGGAAAAGTCAAAACATGTCTACTTATTTATCTTCTGGGGTTTTAATACTATGTAAAAATCAGCAAATTAAAGACTCCATTCTAGTGCTCATAGTTCTTCTAATTTTATTACATTTTTATAGTTTTAAAATGGGAGCTCTTGAAAATAATTATCTTTACTTTCATTTTCATTAATTAATGTTTGCACAGTATATTACAGTGACTTACTATATCTATCTATCTATCTCAGAAATTTATTTCTAGTAGATGGTTCTTTGGGAAAGGAAGGGAGAAAGAAGGTTGCGTTGGGATTTTATTATTTTTATTTTAATGGAAGGACAATTGTGGTTTGTAGCCTGGTCCTATGTTAATTGTTTTCCCACAGAAATCATTTTAAAAGTAATGCCTTTTGATCGGTTAGGTTGTTATAGAATAACTGAAATGAATTTGGAGCACTCTCAAAGTTCGGGAGTTTTATATATAAAAACTTGTAGAGTAATACTGCCCATATATTAAGAATGCCTTGTAAAATCCTAGTGAAATTCCTATTCATATCTGTCAGACACTGTAATGCACATTTACATTTTACTGGTATTTCCTATCATTAATTCTTTATTTATTTTTTTTCTAGTGTATTCTTTCAGACTAACTCGTGTATCTGAATAACAAGCTGTAGTGTTGAATCTGCCATGGTGCCACTTTCACAATCACTTCTGTAACAACACCAGTTGCTTTTCATTTCTGCTTTAGTTCACAGGAGAAGGGTAAAAAGAATATCAATGCAGCTATGAAAACTGCATTTCCCCTTGTATTTCACAAGTAACAGACACTGTTCCATGTCAATTGTATCAGTATCAGAATAACACCAAATCCTTTTGCAGCAGTCAGGATGGGGTTTTTTTTACCCACTAATATTCCTGAAAGTCAAGTGATAGTGTCAACTAATCCTGGTCATTCTGTAGCACGTGTAAAGATGATGCAAGTTTGTCAATTGTACTAATATCTCACCTTTGACTCATATTCTCCCCTCAATTCTGTTCCAAGTCGATGCTTGCTGTCAATACAATTCATGTCATACAAGCTTTCTATGGTTGCATCATTGTGTACTGGTCTACTTATTTTATTAAGAGTCATTTATCTCTAGGTACTAAATTCTGGTTGTAATCAGCTGTGATAACAAATTTCATATATATACATTTTGTGTGTTTCTCTGATGGTGGCTTATTTGCTAATCTAAAGTTCAATAAGAAGGGTTACTGGTTTAATACTTTGTGGACAAATATCACACATACTCATCAGTTTGCTTCAAGTTCACTGTAGAATTGTCTATTGTGCTCCTACATCAAGCGGTCCTTTTTATTTGGACTCCTTTAAGTCCTTGAGATCCACTGAACATGCAAAAAACCAGCAAAATTTAGTTAGCATGCATGTACAAGTTTCCTTTCTCTGCATTTTTTTTTTTTTTAATTGAGCACTCAGACTTACTTGAAATTAGCACAAATATGCAAGTCAACTTTATGATTAATAGCTTCAGACTCAAATGCTTTTATTTCTGGTCTTCATGGAGAATCTACTATTTCCACAGAGATTTTTTTCAACAACATTAGCTGTATTTAAAGTTAATGAGCTTTTTCAATTAAAGCTTCAGATATTTAGCCTTTGGATAACATTTAGATGAACCAGGGTGTATCTAATTATGTTGGGTGAATTCTTAAGAGGCTCTGCATATACTTCATTCATGACAAGCACATTTTATGTGGCAGGCACGTACTAGACTTCATTCTAGACTGAATGCAAATCACCCCTGTGAAAACAGTATTTCCAAGAGGTCTGCAAGTTCGAGGAATGACTGCACTAGCAAATGCCCTTGAAAGTATGTACATCAACTATTCTGAGTGGCAGAGAAGTTAGGACTGACATTAGAGTGAAAACTAAACAAGGAAGAGAAGGCTGAGTAAAAATATAAGAATATCATCTAAACTGGGCAAAACATGCCAGAACAGAATATCGAAATCTTGCTGCTTGCTTGTAGAAACTAACAGTGAAATCAACAAAGGGATTAAACTAAAAAATCCTACCACATTAGCATGAGAAGAAGGGGGAAAAAAAGGCTGTGGTTTTCAAATTGTGTACTTTGGTCCAGATGTACATGAGGAGGAAACACTGCTTTACATACTGACTTCTCTGGGAGCTGATGTCTTCTGCTTTCCTGTGGGAGTCCTTTGTTTCTAATCACTCTACCAGACTCCTGAGGTGCAGAAGTCACCACAAAAGACAGCCTGGCTGGCTTAGACATACTGACACATAAGATTAGGTTGCTGACTTGCACTCAGGGCAGACATTTTAACCCGTGTCCTGTGTGTCCTGTACAACCTTGAGAACATCACTTACACTGTCACATTCTTGAGGCACCACCTGTAAAATGAGGATGGCATTATATCCCTATCTGAAGAGCAGTTGTGAGGATATTTGCTGGAGGAAAGGGCTGGCCATAAGAAAGGAATAAGTTAAATACCTATCTAGATAAATAATAAATAGTATTAAACTACAAAGTTCATCTCCAGACTGGGATTTTAGAATTTTAAGCCTAGAGACCAGCTGAGTACCAGCTCCCTAAAGATAGGAAGCAGAAAGGCTTTGGAAGGTAAAATCTGAGTTCAGGTTTCAGTTACTCCCTAATGCAAGGCTTTCCAATCGCACAGTGCAGAAATGCCTAAAAAGAATATCTTTACAAAAAAGCAGCTCACTTCTACAAGTCTTTGTTTTAAATTCACAAATACAAATCTCTTAGTAACCTTAGGTTCTACTGATGTTACACATACACAATTTTCTCAGCTCTGTTCTGCATCTGTTTTCAGGTTGGTTAGATAGACTTAACACATGCCATAGCAGGTTCAAGGTGGTCTCTGACTTCACTTAGCCAGCCAAACCTGTTGATGGGACAGCATCTCAGTATAGAAAGGGGAATGAGTTGCAAATCCTTACCCTTCAGATTTAAGATTTTAGTTCTGTCTTCCCCATCCACTTGCCTGTTTTCAGAAAAGTTGATGAAGACATAATACGCTTGCTAATTTTCTTTCTTTCTCAAATATTCTGAAGTTGACCAATGGCTTCCAATTCTTAGATATAACAGTACAGATAGACCAACAGGTAGAACAGTGTGGTTGTGTAGGGTTTTGGGTTTTTTTTTTCCTAAGCACACCAGATAAGCAGAATATAAAGGCAGGAAAACAATTTCAGATGCTATAATTGGAGATCGGACTTAAAGATCTACCACTAAAGCACAGGGCCTCTTTTCTCTCCTCCACCTCATCCCACTTTAAGCAAAACACTAACAAGAAAATGCAACAGACCATAATTCTTAAGTCAACACTTACACTGCAGCTTTCTGATACTATACTGCTGTCACAGTTTAGGGTCAGGGCAACCCCTTAGACCAATAACAGATGCTCTCTGTTAACCCCCTTCCCTCCCCAAGGGGAAGAGGAAAAGAATAAGGGAGAGAGACTTAGTGATTAGAAACGGAAACTAGAAAAGCTTTTAAAATAATAATAGAATATGTACAAATATATACAAAACCAGTATTGAACCCAACCCCCCTGATGGTAATCACATCACCATCAACACTGATGCTGTGGAGCAGGCACCAGG
>JANHFX010000345.1:0-20343 GCA_027560015.1 Chloroceryle amazona | reverse complement strand
ATGAGCGCCGGTGACACCAGGCTGCGGTTTCACTCCACACCCGCCCAAACACCCAGCCCCTCACTCCTTGTCTTCCTCCCCCCGTCCTCTGCTGCTCCCTTCACCCCTGGCTCCAGCTGGCCAGCGTCCCCCAGAGCCTCCAGTGTGGAGGGCGGTGCCGGCCCCCACCGCCCCTGCCGCCACAACAGCCTTCGCACGGGAAATCGGTGCTCCCAGTGAAATCAGCCCCTCCGAAAGCCACGGTGAAGCCTGTTTGTCCCAACGAGCCTGTGACATCAGTGCCTTTCTTCATGACATCGTGACTCCACGTACAGCCAGCCTGAGATGTCACAAGCAGAGACACCACGTGGAAGTGAAAAGAGCAGCGAAGCAACAAGATTTGGGATTTTTAGGAAAAAACATCTCATCAACAACACTAAGTTACACTTCCTCCCCTCAAACCCAGGAATTACTACCCTACTTCCTTGATTTCTTGATTGCATTTTTACCATGATAAGACAAACACCCCACTGCTGGTCCCCAAAGGGCTTATCGTGGGGAAGAGCTGGTGGAGACCTTCGTGGCAGGGTCAGCCGGGCGGCTCACGGTGCCTCGTGTTGTTTTTTTAAAGAGAACCTTTAAAGCAATCTCAGGAAACAAAGCACCGTCCCAGCACTGTCCTAGCGCCTTGCCAGGGCCCTTGGCCACCACACTGCGAGTGGGTGTCCAGCCCAGGGCCACCAGTAGCATCACTATGACTAGTGGTCCTGGCGAGCTGATGACTGTCTTGTCTGAGCTCCTCCTGGAGCCGCTCATCTGCCCAAGCCACGCCTATATACATACATACATATATATCTGTGCGTGTATAGTCCCTATATACCTATACACTACACACCTCCTTGGAAGAGGCACTGTTTAAACAGAGGATCGCTGGCTGCCCAGTGTTAATCCCTGCGAGGGGAGCTGAGGCACTTGTGTTGCTTCCCTGAGGTGGCAAATGCACGTCGAAGGTGGTGGTGAAATGATGCCGAGGAGGTGGCCAGAGGGAAGCGGGTGAAGTGAGGGCAAAGATGGACCTGGGAGCAGCTGCAAAGAGTCCGGATGGGCAGGTCCAGGCAGTGGGACCAGGCACGAGGATCGCTGCACTGGAACCGTAACAGGAACACCACCTTCCCCCACTAAAAGTTGCATCCTTTCCAGTGAAGGGCCAAATTCTGTCATGGGCAGTGCCCTCCCCTCCCCATGTCAGATTCATTCTGCCATTCGAAGGACACGGTCCAGACTTTTCACCAGCTCCATCATAAGCTGAGATGTCTCCAAACTCAGCAGAAAATTACTGATCCCCCCCCCCCATTTCCCTCCCTTTAGGAACTGTTTTTGCACCTTGTGCGCCAGGGAAGGTCTAGCTGTCGCATCCTGATCTTGGCCTGGATTCCCACCCTCTGAGACAAGAAATAACCCCCAGCCCCACCCCAAGATGCTGTTTTCACAGGATTTTCTTCTGTTCACCGTGCTACATCTCTTAATATCAGCTTGGGATCTAGGTTGAGGGAATCATGGTAAGCCCAACCTTAATATTTTTTTTAATGAGATAAAAAACAAATCAAACCCTTTTAGGAGCACCAGCCCCCAGCTCTGTGCCTGGGAGCCTGGCCCACAGGGGAGCTGGCCAGTGATACCTGCAGTGGTTGTTTTTCGCTCCTATAACACGGCGTTCCCAAAAGCACAGGAGGAACAAAAAACAGTCTCTCTTTTCAGCCTTTCCCTTTCAATTCTTCCAGGCTAGTTTCTTGTTTCAAGTCCTCCTAAGACCTGGTTCCCTCATCACGTGAGTGATGTGATGCCTCCTGCCCCTCCAGCTGCAGCAGCTGGTGCCTGTCTGGGGTGAGCGTGGTGCTGGCTGCTCTGCCAGCAGAGATGCCGGGCCCTATTCTGCACCTGCCACACTAGTTTGGTCCGCTGCTTTTTTTTCAGCCTTTCTGGGAAGAGAGGCAGCACTGGAGATGGTTTTCACAGCCCATAGTTTACCAGCAGAGAAACAGGAGGCTGGGGAACATGGTGTTGCCCCCAGCCCTCGACATCACCCGCCTCTCCTTGGGCCTCGCCACAATTGCCATCCTTCACCACTGAACCTAAGACCATGCTGGAGATCACCCTATTTCATCTCTGATGTCTTCTTGGTGAAGAAACTGATGTCTCCTTGACTCGAGTGGAATGTTTACATCCTTTGGCTACCTGGGCTTCATTATTAAATGCCTTTTTTTTTCCCCTGTAAAGTTATGCCCGGTATGAACCAGGATCATGGCATCTGTAGGGATGATGGCACAGGTGCTTGTGAAGACAAGCAAGGGCTGAACCCAAGCTCTGGGGTGTCTGATGGACACCCTTGTCTGATCAGCTGCTGCCTTCCCCATGCCACTCTGACCCACGTTGCTAGATTGCCAGTGGATTGCAGCGTTCGAGGAAGCGGTTCCTCTCTAACCCAGATGTTCATCAAGAAGTGGACAGGCCAAGCAACATCCTGCCTCACAGAACGTTCTCCATTGCAAACTCCTCTCCTGTGCATCTGAGATGCTTCCAGTCAGTCCAGAGTGATCCCACAATCAGAGGCTGGCCATGACACCATCACTCCCAGGGGAAGAGGGGCTGGGGATGGCTGGCAACAATGTCCTGAGGTGGATGCTGACATGTCTTGCCTACTGAGACTTCCTGTGTCCACCAGTCTGCTTGCAAATGGTACCTCAGCAGGAGAAACCCCTCATCAAATCCTCTGCATCCCTGTCATCCATCATGAGCCAGAAACCCTTGGCAATGCTCGCGGGAGGCTCAGCACAGCGGTGGCTGCCAGCGGCCGGCACCCAGCACCGATTTCAAGTGGCTGATGCTCTTTATTCCGTCCTGATTTTTGGAAGCAAATGTAAACTGTTTTCCTTTCTTCTTTCCATGCCAGTCTGAGACGTCTTTTGTCACGCTGTGCCCAGCCAGCACATGACATGAAGCAGAACTATTATCTCACTTTATATCAAGAGTATGTTTATAAAGGATTAATAAATTATTAATAGTGTTTTCATGAAGAGGTTAATCCAGAGTCCCAGCATCCCACAGGTCAACGGAGCACGGTTACCACAACATATACGGGCTCCTGTGATCCCCACCTCTGCTGTTTGCACACTTGCTTGTGTATTAACATCTAATAATCACTTATTAACCCTCTGCAAAATAACTGTCAATCCACCAATGTGACCATCGCCTTATGCTGCGGCAAAGGTGTGTTCAAACCACATTTTGTAGAAGCACCACAGTGTTCCTCTCCTGCCCAACCACAAGCACAAGACCTGGCCTGATACCAAATCTCCTGCCCAGTGGTGCCAGAGCAAGAAAAACCCCTTCACACTAAGGTTACGAGTCTCCTCGGATCTTAAAACAACTGAAAGGTGCTTAAAAACTGAGAACTTCGTCTGTGTGTGCACAGGTGTGCATGTGTAGATACTTCACAACATGGCATGGGTGTTCTGTAGGTTGTTTTGGGGTGTGTATTTTAGTTTTTTAGGTATTTGTTGGGTTGGGTTTTTTTTGAACCCCATATTTTTAATAGCATCTGTGTGATGCTCCCAATGGGAAGGTGAAGCAAACATGGTGCTGGCTGGCAGGGAGGCCCTTGGGCTGGTGTCCTGCTTGGACAGACAGGATGAGTCTTGCCTTCTTTTCTTTTCTTGCATAGGGGAATCTACAGCATGGACTCAGGGACAAACAAATATGCTGGGGTCTTTAAAAATGTGGGGGTTTTTACAGGCTTCACTGTTCAGATGTGGGGTTTGTTTCTCTCTGTGAGACCTTTTGGGTTGCATGGTACTGCAGGATGGTGCAGGGATGTGGCCTGAGCCTTTTGGCAGCAGCAGCATGTATCACTGAGAGGCTGCAGAGGCTGCTGCATGTTGGAAGAGCTGCAGGGTTTGATGCTCCAGCATCAGTCCCTCTTCTGCCCACATCCCTAAAATTCACTTTACAGCTGCTAGAACACGGCTGGTCCCAACTTGGTCTTGTTTGTGAACAGCCAGGTACGGGTTTTAAGCAATGAGCTATCAAGGATTTGGGGAGTGTGTGAAGCAGAGCTGCGCTTTCTGTGTCAGCTGCAGCTGGCCTGGCTTCCACCACGTCCCTGGGATCAGAAGGCAGGTGGGATGGGGGAAGCCATTGGCACAAGTATGTGGAGAAATGCTGATGCAAGTGACAGGCAGATTCGCAGGAGAGAATTTTGTATTTCTTTCATAAAAAAAAATGCAAGATTATTCTTAGAGCATACAAAAAAAAAAAAAAAATGAAGAATTCCCTGGTGGAATTGCTCTGTTCAGGCAAAGCCAGCTGTGCCTGGGCAGCGTGGCAGTGCTGCAGCTTCCCAGCCCCATACTGGTATTGCCTCCAGCAACGAGTGGGCACGGATGGGCAGGCTTGGGGGCAACAGGACACTGTGGCTGGGCTGGGGCAGTGCTGCCAGCACTGACTGGAGCTTGTGGAGGCCGCAGACCCCTGTGGTGCTGGGAGCCTTCTCCAAGTAAGACATGAGAGAGTTGCCACCTTATGGTACACAGCAGGGCAGCCTGGCTCCAGAGAAGTGGGATGGATGAACCCCGAAGCGAGTGGCATGGCTGCCCCAGCCAGCAGGACAAGACCAGGACCAGCAGCCCTCCTGGAAAAGTGCCACCTTGAGATGAAAACGAGATTGCACCAGGACACATCTAAGCCTGCATACCCCTGAGTGACCCACCCACTAGGACAGGTCCCCACGTTCCCCACGTGGCTCTGCTTGATGCACTGTGCAAAGGCAGGCTTAGTGGCCATGGCATAGCGACGGCACGCGCAGGACACCTCACCAGCAGCCACGTCAGCTGCAACCAAGTCCTTTCACCACATTTTTGCTGTCACCTGCACTGTAAAGCTGGAGGGAGCTGCCAGGGGAGTTGGGGCAAAAGTCCTTGCCACCCAATGCTCTGACACTTGCACTCACAAATGTGCTTTCTAAAAAAACCCTGCTGAAAACGCTCAATCTGGAAGGAAAATAATTCATTCCATGGAAGTCAGCATTTCTTTTTCATCATGGATAACATGCGTGGCTCATCCCAACAATCACCACTGTGGGAATCTTCACTCTTCCTTTAGGCATGTTTCTACTCAGTAGATAATCTTAGACTTATATCTTACTGATAACCTTTTCCTCTTTTATCCAGCCCCTCTGGGGAGAAGAAGCCCACTAAATGTATTGTCATACCAGTCAGAAAAAAAAACAAAACAACCAAAAGAGATGAAAAAAATACTCCAGTGAGATTCAAGACACGAAGCACACAGCTTTGGAATCACTCCTGTGGCAGATAAATACCAGTTCCAGTGCCCTGAATAAAGTGGAAAATAAATTTCAGATGAATTTACTGGGGGGGTGGGGAGTGAGCCCTCAAAGATTAAACCCTCTATCATTCAGAAACAGCCAGGAAAAGTGAGAGACACCTCAAATCAAGGAGAATGGTTCTCAGTTTCTGCCTGTTGCTGCCTGCCAGAGGCAGTGCTGAGCCCCTCTTCCCCATGCTGGGGATGGGGTGATGGCAGCCCCTGAGTGTTCAGGTTTAAAACAAGAGGCCACTCATGTCCGGTTGGTGCCATGGCAATTCTTTCGCCACCAAGGATTGTCAACATCCCCTGTTTCCACAGGTGACACAGATGTGCCTCCAGTTCGCTGCACCTCCTTTGCAAAACTGCTGGTGGCAGGGGGCACATGCCCGTGGCCCAGCAGCCCCCTCAGTCCTCAGATCTTCCCCCAAAAGTTCTTCACCACAGGACTGTGGCTGATGGCTTCTCCAGCACAGCTGCTCACAGGGACCAGAGCCCAAGAACAGACACTCATGACACTCAAAGTCCCAGGGGACTCTCACCATCAGAGCAGTCAGGGACACTAAAGGGCCTTAAATGGGGTTGATTGCCTCAGGGCTTGTCTTCTGCAAGGTGGAGTGTTCCATCTCTGCCCATTTCTCTCAGATCTGCTCAAGAGTCATGAATCATTTCCTGGAATCCTCAAGCACTCTAGTCTTCATTCCATGAACATGGGGTGCAGAAGCTGAATGAAGTGGCAGGAGTGGCTCTGCATAGTTGGCAAGTTCATCAAGAGGTGTCCTCAATCCCATCAGAGATGCCACCTTCTCCTCTGCTCAACTCCAGGATGCCAGTGGTGGGAGCACTCATCAGTCACAGGCTCTGGATGACAAGACACAGCTTGGGCAGGAGGTCACCCCAGGGCCTCCTGTTTCATGCCATTCATTGATGCATCATCAAACAGCCTTTCTTTTTGCTCTTAAAATATATCTGTATCATTAACTAAACCCACAACTCTTTCCTTGAAGGATGAGGATGACAAAGATGAGCAGCTCCATTTAATGACAAAGATGGCTCTTGTATGTAGTCCTTTTTTAATTTCTTTTTTACAGAGAGGTGACACACAGATGTCCCCCCATCACCCTAGCTAATACCTCCTGGGATGGCTGGGGGGTCGCTTGACCAGCTGGGTACCCAGAGCAAGTTCAAAGCTCTGTTAGGGGTATGCCACTGCATGCTCCAGGGCATGGAAACACTGCTGCCAAGCTTTGGCTCTGTTACAGCTAACCACGAAAATCCCTCTCCCTTCCACGCTGATCGTATTTTATCACCTGTGCAGAGGGAAGATATTTTTTTCCTTTCATGCAGAGGGGGAAACCCGTACAGTAAATTGTACGTGTAGCTTAAAAATGGGTTGCACAAGGGAGCCCAAAGTTCCTCCACTCTTCCACATTCACATGTGCATCTATGTCAGGGAAGTCGGGAGCAGCTAAAGTCTCACTGAAATCTTATCCTCAGCTTTGTACCCACTCAATGATGCTTCTGAAAATCTTGGGATGAGGGAACAGCAAATGTGTAACAGTAAAGTGGTAATATTTTCTCTTGTATCTTCAATATACCTGTACAGAGCCACTGAGCACTGCAATATTTTATTTGTATGTAACAACTCCAGGTATTTGGCTTGTAAAACTCATCCACGCGCAGTATCCACCTCCTTGCTGGACAAACTGTACATGTGCCTTTCACCCTTTTCCATGATTTGTCATCTTTTTTTAACACAACTGCAGAACTTGAATAAATCAGTGAACTATAGTCAAAAGTCCTATGCAAGAGATGACTGGGGACTCAGTTTCTGATGTTTCTATGCTGTTGTAAAGGTAGATGCTGGGATTTTCAGAGAAGCCTAACAGAATTAATACCCTGAAAAGCACTTAGCTTTTTAAAAAAAAAAAAATGATAAAAAGCATTTAGCATTTTGGATGCTAAATCTTTTGGGCAGCTTTGAAAAGCTCAGCCTACACCCCAGTTCCTCACTGGTTTGTGCATGGAGAGCGAGCAGTAGCAGCAGAACGAGTGCCAGTGCTTGGCCAGGACGGCAGCGTGATCAACAGCCAGCATTTCCTTCACAGAGAAAAGGAGAAGAAAGTGCTGTTCAGTTGGACAAGGTTGCCTTAAGCCTTCCCTAAAATGCATCAGAGAATGTTGTTGTCTTCGGCCACCAGCCCTGTGCCCACCACCGCCCTGGGGCAGAGCAGCCATGTGGCTGACTTGGTCGGGTGTTTCAGAAGAGCCAGGCCACCAAGGAGACAACAACGCAGCGGTTCCTCATCAGCCATGCTCTGCTGAATGCCTTACAACAGTGGGTCAACTTCCACACCGGGATTTTGAGGAGAGGAAAAATACCCCCATGTTTTTCTACATCACCTGTGCTGTAGGACTGAAACCTCATCCAAAACTCGACACTAACAAAAAACGTCCTTTTTGTGTGTTACATGTTAAATCAGTGTAAGCAAGGTTAGTAGGGAAAGGATATCTACTTCTCATAAGACATTGTTTAAACATTTGCTGTGTGTCAACAGAATGAAGGACATGACTGCCTGGAATATGTTTCATAGTGTGCCTGTGTGTATGTAACCTGGTTTTGGTTGTTTGGTTGTAATGCTGTCTTTTGACTGAAAAAAAAAAAAAACAAACAAACAAAAACCTAATATAAAGAAAAAACCCACAAGAAATAAAAATCTAAAAATAAAAACCAAAAAAATCTATGTATACTCTGTTTTATGTGTATTCCTTCAAAGCCTGCAAGAAAACCTGCTTGCAAAAAGCTTTGTTTTTTAAAATATGCTTTTAAAAGTCAATGTTGTAACCACCAGAGACGAGTCAATAGAAAAAAACGTCCCTTTTGAAGGCAAGGATGGTACAGGCTGAGTTGTTTGATTGGATTTGTTTTTCCCCTCCCATTACCAAACCTTAAAACTCAGTAGATGATTGCAAGGGCTAAAGCAGGGCTGGGTGTCCTGATGAAGACCAGCACCACATTAGCTGACCGCTACAGCATCAATTGTTTCTCCGCACACGCAACAGCCTGATACGTTCTCGCCACCCACCTTGTAACTGAGAGGCAGAGAGAAGCCTCTGAGACGATTAAGGGCTTAGAGCATCTGACAGCTGGGGAGGAGTGGAGAGCTGGAACTGCTCAGCCTGGAGGAGAAGGCTCAGAGGAATCCCATTCACGTATGCAGGTACCTGGTGGGGGAGGACAGAAGAGAGAGCTAGACTCTCCTCAGCCCAGGGGCAGGGTGAGAGGCACAGATTGAAGTAAAATGAAGAGAAATTCCACTTAAACATAAGAAAACACTTTTCACTGCAGTGGCGGCTGACCACAGGAGCAGGTTGCCCAGTGAGTTTAAGTCATCTCCATCCTTGGAGGTGCTCAGAATGAGAGCAGAAACAGCCACGAGCAACCTGCTTTAGGCAGTGGTGGGATGGGGCGTTCCAAGCCCAGCAGCCCAGTGGCTGCACCAGTTCCTCCAGTGGAGCAAAGCCAAGGGTGCTCTGGGTGTTACACCTGTGGTCCTGCAGCTGCTGGGAAACGCACTTCAAGGAATCACTACGTTAGAGATTGGGAAAGAAAAAAAAAAAAAAAAAAAGAGTGAGGTTTGATAAACCTCATGGGAAAACCAAATTCATCAGTGGAAGACAAAGCACGGGGCCATTTGGGCTGGGATGGACCTTGTGTGGTCTTCAGTCCAACCTCCTGCTCACAGCAGGATAAATACTGAATTCAGGCCACACTGGACAGGGCTTTGTCTATCTCTCTCCAAAAACAGAAATGCTGCCACCTCGCCAAGCCATGGTCACAGCTTAGCTGTCCCCAAGGAGAAACTTTTGTTCTCTCCAGTCAGAACCTCCTCTCTTTCCATTTATTCTAGTGGTGTCCCTCCTCCCAGCATCCACCTCCGTAAGAGCCTGGCTCCATCTTTTCCAGCACCTGTAATGATGATGAAGCTCATGTTCCTCAACCTCCTGCCTTGAGCCAGCCCCTGGCCATCTTGGGAGCCCTATGTTGTGTCCCCTCTACACCTTTCTTCTGTGTGGGTGATGATGAGAACCCAGTGGTAATATTCCAGATGTGGTCTAACAAGTGCTATGGGGGGCATGATCACTTCCCTTACCCACTGGCTACACCTCTGCTGGCACAGCCCAGGCCAGCAGCCTTTCTCACTGCACCAAGCCAAGCTACATTTGCTCTCCTTGATGGCTCTGACTGCAGAGCTGCTCCTCAGCCAGCCACTGCCAAGACCATGGGTAGGCAACAGGCCTTGGCTCCTTCCAAGGCTCATTCCTAGGTGTAGGACCTTGCATTTGTCCTCTCCCAAGGTCCATGTCCCTGTAGCTGGTGACCCTGTCCTCTAGCTCATCTGCTTCCCCCAGGGTGTTGTTTCCCAAAAACCTGGGGCATACCCTCTCTCTTCCCCTAGTTCCTTGGCATATGGACCTTGCCTCGTCTGTGGATGACATTCCTCTTTTGTGGACTTTGTCCAGCTCCTCATTCCCCCAGACTTCCAAAGTGACCCGATGAGCAGGTGCAGAGGCGAGGCCAAGCATGGAGCGTGGTGACCACTGGTATTTGCCTCTCACATGGCGGGTGGACATCCAACAGCCACAGCACAGTGGGGCCTCTCCTGGTCCCCCAGCAGCTTCCGACTGTGTGTGTGTATTGAAACGCATACCTGCGGATCTAACTGGGCATGCGTGGATCTGCAATCCTAAAGGAGGATTTCCACTTTTTGTGGAAACCAACCTCATCCCAATTTCCTGGAAGGAATGATAAGCGTGAGCTCCCCAGGGAGAGCTGGGGCTTTGGGAGGAGATATCACTCCCGTATCGACACCTGACTGCTCCCATACAAAAGACAGAGCACCCCAACTCTGACAGCAAGGGATGGACACTACTGTGTCAACTACCCTCGCTCAGCATCCATCACCTTGTGCACAAATAGGTAATTTCTGTCCTTGTAAAAGGTGACAATTTCTATTTAATCAGCCTTTTGACATACATAAATATTTTTTTTAATTCTGTAGGAAAGTAAAAAGGTTAAAGTATTTATTTGTGCACAAAGCAACGAGCACTCTGGAGAGAGAGCCTGGGTCCTCACTGTGACAGCTTCATGGAACACAGCAGCTGACCTACTTTCTGCAGCTGTATGTACAGACCAGTTGCCACCGACAGCAGTGACTTACCCAGAGAAATACACTTCGGAGTCTCCAAACCATTTAACGCAACGCTTTTCTGGCCCTGTCCTCCTGCTGAGCAGCCGCACTTGTGGGGAGCACTGCTTTCTGGGTGTCCCCACATGTACTGAGTGTGCAGAACCCGTGGGTGGCAGGGTGGCCTTTGCGGTCTTTCCTTGCTTTGCAGGAACAGCTGCATCAGTTAATTCATTTGTGGTTAAACAAATTCTTTTCTAAAGCTCCATATAAGGAGCTTGCAGGCCTAGAGCTCTAAGTAATCCCTTCAATCTTCCTGTTTGGAATGATGCTGTTGTTGCTGCTAATAATAATACAACCCAAATTATAGGACAATAACATTTATTTAGAGCATGAAGGATTCCACATTATACAAACCCTTAGATTTATTTTTGTTTCACTGGTCCATTTCTACAACAAATACATCAGACCTACTATATAATAAAATTATTTACATTTCCAAACAAGATCGGGTTTTTCATAAACCCCCTTACTGCTATTCACATACAGTACTTAAACATTATTTTAATACCTAAAAATGACAACCCTGTATTCTAATTTGTTTATGAAAAGTGGAAACAAATAAATTTACAATTCTCTTTCCCTTCCCTTCCATTTCATACAAACACATTAACCTAATGTGCTAACCCTGGACTTCACTTGGTAAATCCAGAGGGTTTTAGAAGAACCCAGTTTTTATAACTATTGATCTGGTTTTTAGAAAAAAAAATCATTTATTTAGAACAGTATAATATTAAAATGACTTACTGTACAGAACTTTATTTAAAAAAGAAAAATCACAGCTCAAAATTGCTATTGGTAAATTCACACTCATTTACAAGTTTCATGTTTCCATGCAGTAATTTACTTGGATTTTCTTCTTTTTGACTGCATTGCACTGGCACTCGTTTCTGAAATCAAGAGAAGAAAAAAAGCATGGATACAAAGTCGGTAAGCCATTCACCAGAGGTGCACAGATTGCCCTTCTAATTTTCCAAAATCACATGGGAGTGGAAACCACCGTGGACCCAGGATTTCCACAGACCCGGGACTGACTCTTCACAAGCCGTGACACCGCTGGCCCCTGCACCCTGACCGATGGTCAGCAGCGATACCACACAGCGGTCCCCCCAGCTCTGTAAGGATGCTATTTTCCAAGTGTGCGGAGTTTAAAAGTTTATGAAGTCCTACTATAACAGCCTTAAAAATATGAGTCACGTATTTTTAACTGTTCCTTTAGCTCCCCACATGCCACAACTTGCTCAGCCGTAGCGCAGAAGGAAGTCTCCGTGACCCAGCAGCACTGCGCTGGGTGTAACCAGAGCCCAGCATCATGGAGATGGTGTTATAAAAAAAAGCTTAGGAAGGTATTTTGGACCCTGCCATATACGTTAAGAATCTAGTGGTCTTGAGTCCTTGGAAAGTCAGGTCATTATAAAAGGAGTCTCTTCGGTGTACGTTCTGATTCTCAGAAAACCAGCGTATGCAGAAAGATACAAAACACTACAGAGCACTGCAGCCTCATGACCGAAGCACCCGCAGAAGCTGCAGTGAAAGGAGGTGACATTTTCAGTGCACTTACCAAGGCACTATGTTTCCATTTCAAAACAAGAGTAAGGACTGAGAGTATTTGCATCTTCAGACTTTTAAAAAATGTGGTTTCCAAGGTCAGCAATGTATCTTTGGCTCTCTACAGAATTTTCCAAAAGCTATTAGAGCTGGGTGTATTTTAAGAGTCAAAAGGGAAAAAATTTCCAAGACATCTGCAACTAGGAAAGCAATAGTACAACTCCACGGCTGTCAAATGTATTAAAAATCAACATTTCAAAATTTAGCAAAGGCAAAGCTACAGCAATTGCTGAAAGAGCCCTTGCTGGTAAGGGTACTCCAAAAAAGGAAAAATACCAATACGGTAACAGTTTTCAGCAGTGAAAAATCTTAACAGGCACGACTTCTCGTCACCAGACCTCCCTCCAAACAGCAACCGCACCTTTAGGTAACTGGGTTAGGAACAGCGTTAGATGAAGCCATCCCTGCTGCTGCTGCTGGCTCTCTGCCTGGGAGAATAAAAGGCTCAGCAGTGGTCAGTACCTGCCCCAGTCCCTTGTGAGCATCACCAGCATCTTCCTCACCTGCTTCTACCCCAGACCCGCACACTGAAGTGTGCCATGTACGTACAGACGAGGGCCGACTTTCAGCGTGTCCTCTTCTCTTACAATTATCCTTCTGCTGCCTTCATCCTGATGCCTAGCAAGGTCAAACTGGTCAAATTCTACTTCTATCTCCTTGCTGTATTGGAGCTTTTCCTAACTGCTGTTTTTACAATGATCTTCATCAGCCTCTACCTCAAAAAGTCACTTCTCCTCACCCGCATTCTCTTTTAACATGTATTAGCGGGTTTCTGAGGACACAGACGATGTGACCGTAGATGTCCAGGAGGAGACCAGGAGGGACAAAACAAATGCGCTTCCTTAAGTTACACTTCACTAATAAAAAATGTAGAACAAGAGTAGGCACAAGTGTCAAACCTCATCACACTTCTTCAGCTACCTCAGTAATTCTCCAGCCTCTCCTCTTCCTTCCACAAGAGAGTCTCATTTTGCTCATTTTCTCTACAGCTTGAAAGTCAGCAGCTGCCTGCATGGCAGAGACAGGACAATCAAAGCCCAGGGCACTACACAGTAAAGGTGCACCCGTGTTTTCAACCCTCAGATACTGTGGCAGCTTCAGAGGCATGTTTTAGAAAGAATGATTCTACCTACAGAGGTAAACGACTAACAGAGTCAGGACAAAACCCCTAAGTGAGCTCTGGTGTTATGCAAATTCGATGTACTTTCGCGTTCCCACACTTTCAGAATTTGACACGCCACCGGTTGTCATCTTTAGGTTGATGCGTTACAGTATGTGGGGCAGCTCATATGTTTCGGATCCCCTCAAACTCAGGGAAGGTATCACCAGATGATTTTGCATTGGCTTCACAGTTTTCAAACTTTTCTTCACAATCGTCAAAGATAATTTATTTTTACAATACAGACTTGGATTCTTCTGCACAATCCTGCCACACGACATAAATTTAAGTAAATTCAGCAGCCACCAAACTGCAGAACATACAGGTCCCTCCATGTAATCTTTGAGTCACTGCACAGTTATGTACAGCTGAAAGTCTTCTCAGAAACTCTTAAAATGCAAATATTCTTACCATCAAATTTTAGTATTTTTGTCATGAAAAATGGTTGCTGAATTCAACTTGACCTCCTTTTATAATAATTTATAATACTAACACCTCTTTGTTCTGTGTGTTATATTTAGAACATCGATCAAATGTTGCCCCTTGATGGTCTCTCTCTAACCTCTCGCACAACTATTAGTCCATTAGAATTTCTCTGACCCTTCAACATAAGGAGCTGACACAGCTTCAGAAACGCAGAACGGCACCGTGGACTGCGCACTCTGCTCATGGTCGTGTGTGTCACGCAAAGGCTGCACACTTGGTTAAAGACTGTAACCCGTGTAGAAATAAGGCCCATCAGCAACCGCTAACGCCGTAGGTTAAGATCTGTGGCTTTAGGCTTTCCCACGTTCCTGGGGAGAAGAGCTGAGGCCCCGTGCACTAGCACGTTGCGCTCCCTGACGCTCCAGGCTGCCATCCAGGCAGCGTTCTGAGTTTGCCTGAGCCACGGCGTTTGGCTTCGCAGGAGCTGACCTTGCACTTGGGAAGACTGTGTCGTGTCTTTCAGGCTTCACGCTGGGGGGGGGTGGGGGGAAGTCACTTTTTACTTCAGTACAGTCCTTTCAATGGCAATGCATTTCTGCCAAGAGAATTCAACTTCAGCTAGGCAAGCTGGCTGCCACTACGTTGATGAGTGCTGCAGGAAACTAGTTCTGCAAATTAACAACGGGGACTTCGTACAAGATTTACTGCCAGGACAGGTGCCAGTAAATATTTCAACACCAACCTGTGTCTAAATCATTGCAACTAGAGTTAAAAGCACGCAACATTTTCAAGCTGCAAACCATCGTTATGAGCCAGCTACTGACAGGGTTTTATCTGGGGAAGGCCGTTACTTGCTGCCCTCTCCAGAGAAGTGGTGGCTGTGCATTTTACCTTTTGCAGTGCTGGAGGCAGAGGCGGGTCTGGAGGACCTCTTGCGCTGGCCATTCTCTACAGTTTCCTGTGAAGCGGCAGAATCCTCTGTTCTTGAATTTCTTCTATTTGGAGTTTTAGACTTTTCACAATTCTCTTTTGTCTCATTACTAATAAAGTGGGACAAAATATTTCTGATGAAGGGTAAGAAGAATTATGTTTTTCTATGCAACTCAGACAAGCTGGAGGATGGACCAACACAGGTACCAGTTCCGGACTACTAGCACTGAAGATATGAAATGCTAGAGATACCAGAAGTGTTATCAGATGAAGAATGACCTGAGTAAGCCAGAGTATAGTCCATTTCTATCAAAAATTATCAGAGGATACAGAACTGAGAAGTCCTCAAAGAGATTATTTTCAACAATAGAGGATCAAGAAATTAGATGCATTATAATTTGTCTGCTCTGTTTTCCACAGGTGCCACCATTACTGAAGTCTAGGAAAAGCAAACAAGTTACATTAGAGCCTGCTGTGATATGGGAATACAGAGGTGAAACTTCAGATGAACATAAGGAGGAATTACAAACTCTTCAGTGAGCATGCCAGCTTTGGTTTTACTAAAAAGACTCACTCCATTCATCCACGTAATTTTTTCATATATTAAAAAGATTAAAGGTTTATTTAAAACTCTAGTCAAGCTTTAAAGCTTGAAGTTATCATTATTTTATTTTTTTCTATAACAAAGTTTTTTCTGATGAAAAAAAGTAATTTTAAGTAGTGTGGAAACCTGTGTTTCTTGTCACTGAGACAGTAAGTGGAGTGCTACATTTTGTAATTAAACTCCTCTTACTTTACCACTCTTAACCCTGTAAAATCACCCTGAGGTTTGGGTGTTTCCTCCTTAATGAATTAATGTCAGGCAATTTCCGACACTAAGTAGTTTCTGAAGAATAAGATCAACTTATCTCCTGTGAATTCAAAGGTAAGTAATCAAATAAATTGTTCTGCTGATAATGGCAAAGGAGAAAGAAAATTCACTTCATGCCTTTTGTGTGACACTTGCAAGGTTCCAAGAAAGGCTGCTGTCATCAGAGAACTGACTGCAACCACCCAGTGCAGACCTCTGCGTTACAGAGGTTCAGCTACAGTGTCACTGTTTCAGAGGAAATCCAGACCCGAGAGGAAAAGCTACTACAAATACTTGGGAGTTTCAAGTAACAGATTTCTGAGATAAAACACATTTTATCAACAAAAGGAGAGACAAACACTGTCAAGCAAGGAAACACACACTAGAGGAGATTATGGAAGCACCGTGTGGATTGTCTCGGGTAGAAAATAAATACTGAAACCTATTTCCCTGTAAGATGGTATTATGAACAATCTATCAACCAAATCCCCCAAACAGGTCACAAAATGGTCTTCTGCTAAGTCACCTGGGCAGCTGGAACAACAGCCACTCACTTCAGAGGATACCTGGAGGTAAGCAAACAGGCATCACCAGCTGAAGATCAGTTACTGCAGATAATTTTTGCAGATTCTAGTGACTAATCCATAGCTTGGATTGTCTTGGATAGGAACCATCAAACTGCTTCTCTCCTTTTATAGGAAGAAATCAAGTTGGTCCAAGTAAAAATATTTCCAGTGCTTTGTAGGTTGTGAGGTTCCTCTATGGTTTGTACCATATGACATTTAACTCCAGGAGCTCAAAGCTGACCACTGTTAGTTATCAGCCATCACTAGATTCAGTTTGCCTGAAAACTTCCATTCTTTTCTGGTCTTGCTCAGAAAATCATTGGTCTAGAGAAATCCAAACAGAAAAGCACTTCCAGGAATTTGATGTGAATGAGTCTGGAGAGCAGTCGCGCAAGGACACTTCATTTGAAGAATCCATTCATCTGCCCAAGGTTGAACCTTCAGCTTTTTAGAACAATTCTACCCTAAAAACAACCTCGTTACGACATTTCAGCTTGTCTTTGCTACGACTGGAAAGATCCCAATCCACGTGAAGGTAACCAGAGTTAAATATTCAATTTAGAGTCACTCCTGGTCTGGGGAAGTTGTGCTGCATCACCTCTGTTACAGAAGATGACGCTTTACTGCCCCATGAACCACATCAGTGAACGGCACACCTCTCGCCCCCTCGGGGGAATCACTCCACTGATGAGAGTGGAGTCATCAAAAGCCTGGCCACTTGTGCTAGCACAGTTACTCAAAATCCTTATGAAGGTCTGTCACTGCAGCTGCCTAGACTGTGTTCAAGAGCCTGGAGGGTTTGGAATCTAACAGAACTAGATCTTGGAAACTGTCTTTTCTTCTGGGAGAACACAGCCGTTTGAAAATTTGGCCTTTTGATTACTCAGTCTTAATGGGGACAAGATGAAGTTTCTACCTGACTTTCTTATTAAGTTTTGGCAAAGTGTCAACAAGCAAACACAGAAGGAAATCTGGAGAAAACAGTCAGGAAAGCAGCAGAACAACAAACTTTATAAATATTTACTTTCAGAAATCAAAAATTCACATGAGAGCTAAGCTGCAGGCTTTGAGGGATTTAGTTTTGACTTGTTTTCAGAAAACAGTCAACAGTTGGAACCATCAAGACCCTGTCAGGACATGAAACACTCAGGCCTGGAGAGATAAGAGGAAATACTGCCCAAAGCATGAAGACAGACTCAGGAAAAAGTTACATTTCAGCAGTCTTTTGAAACATTCCAACTAGCCCAATTTCTTAGCAGGACAGAAAAGGGTACGGACAAGAAAATGGAAAGCAGTAGCAGAAGTTGTGCAATTGAAGCAAAGAGAAAAGGACCTCCTCCCATGAAAGCTACATCTATTCTGGATCTATACAAACTATCTCCTTACCTTTGACCAGCAACTACTGGAGCATTTGTTTCAAGTTCTACAAGAGAAAAACATAATTTTAAAGTCTGCTGTAGAAGAACATACCTGCTGACAAGGCATGGCTATCTCACATTTTTCTCATTATGCATTAGGTCTAGAGAATATAAACTTCTCTCTCTGTTGTTCCTCTCAAAGCAAAGCAAGCTGACAGATCAAAGCACCACATCAGCCAAGAGCTCTTTCTGATCATGGCCTGCACCAGCTAAGCCAGAGGAAAGTTGAAAGGAACTCTGCAGAAGAAAACTGTAGAGACATTTCCTGACAAGAGCTACAGTCCTCTCCCTTTTTAAACCTCCATTTTAGACAGTTCATTACTTCTAAAATTTCTAGGTTTTATTAGTTTTAACCCTTAAAAATGCTCATCTGGATCTATTCTGCATGTATGACTTCGCCTTTACCCAACCCCATCTCCCAGCAAGATCTTCTAATGCAGAGGAAGACAACTTTCTGAAGCCCAACTATACTTCTACTGAACTGGAGAACAATCTCTGTGGAGATGATGTGAAGAGAAGTCTGAGCTGCCTTCTTTCTCTCTCTGTCCCACAGTGATTTTATACGTACAGATCAGGTTTACTTTTGAGTTTTCACAATATACAGCTCTACTTTTCATCATGTAAGATTTCTGATCTTTTTACTGTCCATCTTTTAATCCTGCCCATATCCGCCAGCCCATTTGTTGAGAGGGGGTCTCTATACCTAACCACAGCACCTCTTGTGAGAGCCTGCTGCTGGTTTAGGGATTACCACCGTCCTAACTCACTGTTTGCTTGTCACGTTGCCTACAGTGTGCTCATCTCACCTTTCAACACCCTGCCACCTCTGGGACGGTGGTGCACAAAACGTGGCTTTGCCTTTAAGATAATTTAGCACCCAGGTTTGCTGGGGTGAGCGTGCACAAGGAATAATGGTGAAAAAAGAGAAAAGAGTATGTGTCCCCTCGTGGTAAACGCCCCTTAAACTCTGCATTGTTGGAACATCAGAGTCTTCAGTGTAAGCACACGCAGCAGCCTCTGTGAAAAACAGATGTCTTGGTAACAAAAGAAAAACGGACTGAGCAACACAAGGGAAGTTACTTTCTTCCTTCCCCAAATTTGAACAGGGAGAATGTCCATTAGTGAAGATGGTGCTTCCCACCCAGCAGGAACTCCCTGATAGAGCCACATCAGATGTAAATCGACAGGGTGCATGAACATGTTTGTTTAGTGGAAGTTCATAACAAGCAATTTAATACAATTTTTACTTTCTGAAAGCCCTATTTCTAATCATATTAGCAAACTGGTGGAGAGGGGCACTTCCCATGTGCAAGTCCACATCTACCCATTTTCCCTACCCATCTTGGAAGTTACTTTATAAAACACCACAGAGCTGATGGTGAAACACCACAATAATAGATGGCAACAATGTGAAGTCATCTGTCAGGGCTCCATCCTTGAAACACTGCCAAGGGGTCATTAAAAGCTGAGCAGAAGAAAAAAAGGATTACAAATCTACAGTTTATGTTCCTAGCATGGCTTCTGAAAATATTTTCAGAAAAACTCCCGTTTGCTCTTAACAAAACTTCAAAACTCAAACACCATCCATCATGACAAATCAAATCCCTCCAGTTTATGACCAGGTATCTAAAAACTGACTTGGCTATTTTTTTGTCTTTTGTTTTAATTGGTCCCACACCGAATCTCCAACAAGACTTTGGAGATTTCTAAAGCAACACATATCTAATAAAGAAAAGCAATCCCAAAAGCAGAAATAATAAAAAAATCCCCCTCCCCAGCTACAAAGCATATTAATGATCATTAGATACGCATCAAAATAAATGCATTCTCATTTACAAACATAGAGTTTAGTTCACCTATATTCTGCTTTTCCAAAGTAAGCTTTACCTGTTCTTTGAACAGTACTTTCTGATGTTGCAACTGAACTTTTTTTCTGTGTTAAATGTTGAGAGGATGCTAGAATAAAAGTGGAGGAAAAAGCATTATTTTCAAAGGGAGTCACAAGAATTTTCTGTTGTGTGATTGGGCTGCTTTTACAAAACGCTGTATCTTCCAGCTTACTCTGTTTTTTCATTTACAGATACAATCTTTTCAACATACCCTCTACTCCCCCCCCCCCGCCCCAAGTTTAAAAAAGAATAAATCTGCAAAGCTATTGCAAGACAAGCTTTCTCAAATTAGACTAAGTAATGAAATTAAATACCATAAACCACATTTTTAAAGGTGATAGGTTTTCAGCAGTTTGAGAAATTAAAGTCCTAGAAACTAATGAGTTTAGTCTCTCTTGGTTTAATGCTCATTTCAGTAAAAGTACTAGGGAAAAACACCATCCTTATGTCCTGGCTTTGCTAGGATAGAATCATTGAATCCATTTTCTATTCATCAAAGCTGCATTTTTGAGAAGACTGCAGCACCTGATTCAGTGTGAACAAAGCTGACAAGAGACTTAGGTTTTGGTTGTGGCCAGCCATGGTACGCGGGTCTCTGTGGTGAACAGAGCGTTCCGTGCCATCGACACTCGTGATACACTGGCAGGTTTGCTGGCGATGGCCTGTTCTCCTCAATGGCCACCATGGCTGTTCCTGAGGCTGACTCTCCTGTGTCCTGTGACCACTGCCCTTTGGCTGGAGCTGTGGTGCTCACTGGACTCGACATCCAGAATCACTGTTTAATAAATCCATTTCCATTTCAACAGACAGGTCTGTCCCGGTCTGAGCTAGAAGAGCGGTGATTCTGTTGGTGAGTTCACTCCTCAGCTGGGTCTCCTCCAGCCAGCGGC
>JANHFX010000344.1:0-15665 GCA_027560015.1 Chloroceryle amazona | reverse complement strand
GCCACGGCCGCCCCCTACGGCGCCCCGGGCACGGCGCGGAGCCCGGCCCGGA
The DNA here is from genome assembly GCA_027560015.1 of Chloroceryle amazona. Classification (NCBI taxonomy): domain Eukaryota; kingdom Metazoa; phylum Chordata; class Aves; order Coraciiformes; family Cerylidae; genus Chloroceryle; species Chloroceryle amazona. The sequence continues at coordinate 15,613 of JANHFX010000344.1, read as the reverse complement.
CGCCGCCGCGCCGAGGGTAGGCCCAGGGAAAGGGGAAGGCGCAGGCCCGGCCGGCGCCGCCATCTTGCCGCGCGCCCTCACCAGATCTGGAACTTGAGGAGCGGCCCGGTGGCGTAGGCCATGCGCAGCTTCTTGGCCGGCAGCCCGCCCTGCTCCGCCGCCGCGCCGCCCGGCCCCGCCGCCAGCGCCCAGAGCGCCAGCGCCCAAAGCGCCAGCCGCAGGCCCAGGCCCGGACCCGCCGCCCGCATCTCGTCGCCGCCGCCGCCGAAACGCGCGAGCCGCCTTGCCAAGGTCACGCGAGCGCCGCCCCACCCCGCGCAGGCGCCGCGCGCACGTGACGCGCGCCAGGCCCCGCCCACGGCGCCGCAGGTCCCCGGGTCCCGGTCCCGGTCCCGGTCCCGATCCGGCGCTCGGCCAGCCCCGGCTGCTCGATCGCGGCGCCTTTAGCCCCGCTGCGGCCGCGGCTCCTTGGGTCACACCAAGGGCCGGGAAAGGGGAAGGAAAACCCCGTCCGGGTCACCCCGGCGGCTGCAGCAGCTGGAGCTTCGCTAGCGACTGTCGCCTCCTGCCTTGAGAAACGGCCCGCGCAGCAGAAGAACTTAAGTACTTGTTATTAAATGCTCTTTATTTTTATCTACACCCCGTTATTGCATAAAGATCCCGTCTCTTTAAATATAATAAAGCTATCAAATGGGCAAACCTCACCCCCGCCCTCCCGCCACCCAAACAAGGGAAAGAGAAAACAACGGGCGCCTTCTGTGTGTAGGCAACAGGCCTTGGGGACAGGAGCATGCCTGGTGTGAGCAGCGGCAGGACGGGCTGTCGGGATCTGTTACTCAGTTACGGGTTTGGGTGCACAAACCCGTAGGAAGGATTTTTGAAAGGCCAGTGTGCAGCAAACCTGCGGCCTCAGTCGCCCGCTGAAACAGCTCACTGTGTTCAACACCAGTGACGTTTTCCACGAGCTTTGTGCTAACGCTGTTGGATTTCCATGAAGTTCTAAACACCCAGTTCTAGGTCTTCCAGTTCCTGAAGGAGAGCAGTTTCTTTCTGAATCTTCTCCAGCTAGAACAAAAAGAGCACAAGATGTCACAGAGGTAGCTTACTATAAAATGAAACTTGAATAAACTGCACACATCTTAACAGTACCTGATTCTTCTCTAGCTGTTTGCCAGCAGCTGCTTGTTCTTTCAGCTGCTCAATTGCCTTCAGTTTCTGTAAAGGAAAAAAGCAAACAAAAGATGCATTAACACAAATAAATTGTTAAACCGAGAATAGAAAAAACAGCCTCAGAAGCTCCTGCTCTTGCAGCTGGCTGATTTACCCGGAGGCAGGTCTCTGTATGGAAGGCACATTTCGTTTTAGCAACTCCAGATGCTCAAGCCAGAATACCCACTAATAAAAGATACTTCTCTCAAGAGCAAACCCTAGAGAACAGGAGCGCTTCTTGGTCTCTGGAACAAACGCGCCACGTCTCATCCCACTGAGGGCTAGGTCCAAAATCAGAATTACTCCTCTATCACAATCCCTCTTCTCCACGTGTTGTCCTCAGAATGTCTGGAATGTTTACTAATCCAAACAGAGACCATGAAAAGCAGGAGGCAGCCAAGAGGGGAAAAAAACCAACCCAAACTGATGCAGAAACAGGAAAGATTCTCTAGCCTGAACCAAACAACTTCCATTCTGAAATTACTCAATCCAAGAATGTCCAAGACTGGCAGTGAACTTCACACTCACAGAAGTTAGGGAAGAAACCAAAGCTATGTAGCTTGGTTCCCTTCTCAGATCCAAGATCCAACCACCAAGCAGCCCACACAGGTGCTTTCTGGGCATGAACACAGCTCTGAGTGTTCTGCAGCCCCAATCCCCAGCTGCAGGACTGGGCACGTGAGCACCAGTATTCCTGTCAGGACACCGAACGCTTTCCCGTGGGCCTCGACCTGCCTCTACCCTGTCCAGACACTGCTCTGGCAAGATCTTTAGGAGTGCTGGCAAGCGATGACCTCGGGCTGTCTCACGAGGTGGGGAAAGCAAAGGAAGTTGGTTTACAGATTCAGGGCACTACCACCCACATAATGCTGTCCTGCTGAGCTAAAGCCACCCTGCAGTCAGACCAGACCTTACAGACCAGCTCTTAGGGAACTCTGCTGTTTGTTAGGGGAGAAAAATAATCATAATTAAAGAAAAAAAATCCCCTCACCTTTTTTAAATTCTTTATTTTCTTGTCAACTTCGGGATCTCCCGATGTAACGGCGGGCGCAGTGGTCCGCGGTGCACTCTGTGACGCTGAGGACTGCGTGGATTCCTGGTTCGCGTCAGCTTTGGCCTCCTGTAGGCAAATAAACACATTATCTACAAAATAGCAATGATTACAAAGAGGCTAAAAGGTGTCTTTAATCATTTGAAGGGATCCTGTTATTTCTTCTTTCATGCGTTTGCTGGTGTGCCCAAAATTCGTGGCCTGCTTTGATGTACTGCATCGCCTATACGTACAAACATATCCTTATGCTGGCCATAGGAAACAGGGTTATCTGCAACAACTCACATGCTGTTTCTTGTTCAGTTTCCACTTCAAGACACGCACGTAGCAGAGGGAAACACCCCTAACGATGACGGGACACACACACAAATGTTTTATAAAGCAGACTGCTGGATCGTTGCTTCTGAAGTAAAAGAAAGGCCTCAAAACCAGTGCAAGAAATTAAAAAAAAATATCTTAAAGAAATTCTTGCTTCAGAAGTTTGCAGAAGTCGGAAGGCCAACACCAGAAGCTGATTGTTATCTACCTAGGCAAAGAAGAGCGAGCACAGAGGGGAGACAGCAGAGGCTGCCTTTGGCCTGCCCTGGTAACACACCTCAGCCTGAGCTGCTGGGGGGACACAAGACAGCGAGTCCGCCCTCACCTCTCCCCAAACCCTGGAACGCACCGTACGGGTCATCTGAAGGTGAAAGCTCAGAGCTACTTCATCCTAACTCTGATTTCAGCTAACAATCCCAGCAATAACCAAAGCTGTTATTTTTAAGTCATCCTTCTGCAACAAAGCCAGCCACCCACCCCACGCGTAGCAGGCGCTCGGTGCAGCCAGCGGTCACTGCTCCGAGACTCGTCAGTGCTGCCTGCAAAAACTAATGAACAATGCCCCTGAAAGAACTGCTTCTGCAGTACCTGTTTAGCAGCTTTCTTTGCTTCATGTTTCCTTTGATTTTTGAGAGCTGTTTTAGAGAGGGGCTTGTCACCGCTCCCCGGCTGTGGCTTCATATTCTGAGGTGGCTCATCCTCATGCTGCAGGATATGCAAAATTCACAGTTACAAAAGCCATGTTCTGTGCGGGTACCAAAAAAACCCAACAGTGAATGCCCAAGACTACTTAACACCACATGCAAAGATAAATCATAAAGGGAGAAGAAGGAAAAACAGAAAAAAAGGAAAAATAAAAAAAGTATGTGCCATTTTTCTTTTGAGCAGCAGAAGACAGTGTGAGCAGCACTTCCAACGCATCCATGCTCAAGTTTGGATGGGGCAATTCTGTACGTCCTCAAGATTTTATGGATTTCTGATAACAAAACTATCACGTTTTCTATCTTGAGAGGAAATAAAAATCAAAGAGGAATAAATCATCACAAATGACCGAAGCTTGGCACTGTGCTTTTGTTGACAGCTTCAGCTCAAACTCTTAGCGACAGGAAAGGAGAAATATGCTGCTGGGAGGGGAGATGGGGAGGTTCTTGGGAGGGTTTGTTCAGCCTTTTGGTGTTTTTAAGATAACTCTTCACTGAGGAGCTAGTTTGTTTCACTGCAGAATGACAATAGTTCTTGCCCACCTAAGAGAATTGTTTTATTTAATACATTATTCCTCTACTCCCTCTTCTAGCCGATCGTTTGCGAAATCAGCCGTTGCCACAATTAACAGATTCCTCAGGAGCTGAGCAGCAGTCTTTGCTTCAAAAGCACAAGGCTCAAAAATCAAATCTCTCCGAGACTTAAAGATCAAGGGTGCAGTTGTTAAATGTAGTTAGTTACTACTCAGCCTACTTTGAAAACTCTCAGAAAAGAAACTAATCAGACAAGTAGGTCACTAGACTGAAGCTGCTCAAACTGCAGCTCACTTGCTAACAATCAAATCTCTTTCTAGCAAGTAAACTTACCAAAAAAACCCAAACCAACCAACAAACAAAAAACACAACAAAACCAACGCAAACCAGCAGCTAGCTGTTGGGAGGACAGTCTGTGCTCCCGCCTAGCTGGGTTTGGACTGGCAAGTCAGGTCACCCACAGAGGATTTTATCTTAACTAGAGTATCCAACTTCACCGCGAGCCAGATTTGCCATTTGTTGTTCCTATGCACATTGTAGAGAGCGTCTATAAAGTTTGAAATGACTTTGCAAAGGGCGACTATTTGGACCAAAGTCGTTTCAGTTTTCTGTCAAACAGGGAGAAAAGCATCAAGAGGATTATCAGAGAAACCTCTCAAAACCCCACAACACCGCTGCCGGTCTGACTGCTCTGCTGATGTCTCATTAAATACAATGAAAGGGAACAACCTGGTTTGGCTCTGAAGCTGCCTACTTACAAGCTTGGAACTTGTCACAGGTTTGTTCCTCAGGGCCGGCGGCCTGTACGCCTGGGCAGGCTTTGGATCAGCACTGGGCAGCTCGCTCGGAACCGCCTGGTACTTCACTGCTCTTGCTGGGAACACGCCATCCAGGCAGGGCTGCCAGGAGACCTGCCACATCTCTTCAGTGGATGGCACCTCGTGGCTGTGCAGCAGAGAGCCAGTGTAGTGCCATATCTTGTAGCCGTTACTGACTCGCAGCCTGGGAGCACACGTCGCTGTCACGATATGTTCCCCATCAGGACACCAAGCGAAGTACGTGGAATCCGAGGCTACCGGTTTGGAAATGAGTTTGTAGTTTTTAACATCCCATACTTCCATCTGTCCCCTGAGATTCCCAAATCCTGCCAGCACTAGGATGTGTCCGTGGGGGCTGTAGTAGGCAGCATTGCGAGGACCGGTTCCAAAATCAAACACGGGGTCACATTTCAGGTTAAAAACTGTCGCTTTGGCAGGCATAAACCCATACACAACACAAAACTCCACAGAACTGGGGTTCCAAACAACGTCATAAATAGGACCATTTTTTGCTAAAAGGAAAAGGAAAATATGCAGCTGTTGTTAGGAGGTTGTGTCTTTTCAGCACAAGCAAAAATAAAATCCATAGCGATTCTCCGTGCTTTGCTAAAGAGCTGTGATCTTATTACTGGCAGTGAAACGAATTCTGCTAATAACAGAGGTAGAAACCATGTTTTATCCCCTGATAATTTTGGTTAAGGTTTGCAGCAATAACTGCAGCCATTCCAAATGACCTCTCTGCAGGGGCAGCAGCAGCACTTCAACGGTAAGCGTATTTTTTTCACAGAAGAAATTCCTTTATTTGTTTTCCCTTGCTATTCAGGTATGACCTCTCTGGACCTTCCCAAACCGGCCCACTGGAAACCTGCAAAGCCAGGAGTTTTATACCAGCTGGGTGCTAGCTTGTCATCTTTAAATACAAGAAATACTGCATAGCTGAGCTTTGTAGAGCTAAGAAATACTGATCTACATCTTTGGACCAAGCTCGCGCACAGTATTTTCTAAGACAGATTTTAGAATGAGAGAGTGCACCACAAAAAGGGTTTTACACGTAATGATTAAAATTTGATACTGTCAGAAGCTCTTCTGTGGGTTAGAACATTCCGAGATCCTGAAGAATGAGGAATTAATGATGGAAACTCATGTAAAACATACAGGGGTACATAAAAACCATAGGTGGCTACAACTTTTCATGATCTGGATGTCTTCACATGTATTTTGGATAAATGCCAAGCGCATTACTAACGAGTCTTAAATCCAGTCACTGACCCAAAATATCAAACTGATATAAACTGTTCATTCCTGTTGATATTCTGAGGCCTCATTATCTTCAGAAACCAGGCTGCGCAATCACCTCCCCTCTGTGCTTGCCCCTTTAGAACGTGTTGGATCCCATTAACCACATGCAACTGCTGAGACAGGGGTCTGACAGAAAATGAGGTTTCTGCTCGTTTCATGACAGCAGGCAGCTGGAGAGATGAGGGCAGCTTTAGATGGGCTCCAGCGGCCAAGGCAAAGGCTGCAGCTGCTCCCAAGAGAGATTCCAGACATTAAAATTTTCCCCAGTGAAGTTAGCAACAAAGAGAAATGGGGCACAGCACTGGCTACAGAAGGCAAACTGGGGATGTTTGCCCCGTCAGCACTAGTACTGAAGAGAACATATCCAGTGTCTCTCTGCAGACACATAAGCACAGGTAGTCTACATCACCCCACCCCTGGGTTTTGAAACAGTCGCAACAAACTGTCCTCTCTATAATGGCAAACACCACAGCTGTTTAACAAACAGCAACAGCCCAAGACAGTGAAAAACATCCACTATGGGGAAATGAATGGATGGACTTCCAGCTCAAACAAAACACTGAAATTAAGGAAATCCACTTGCTTATCCTCTACATCTCATTTTTATGTCTTAGAACACTTGCTGTTTTACAATACAAAATAAAGGACTTCTGTTTCCAATACACTTCAAAAAATTGCTCTCACTCTGCCCCCATTCCTTGAGTAACCGTTATCAGCTGCATGTCTGGAAGTGCAGGGAGGATTATTCTGTTTGGTAACATACCTTCCTGCCTGTTTTGGATTCTCAGACATTAAGCTGGCTCCACTGTCCAGGTGTTTCCTTAGTAAACATGCACAATCCCCTTCCTGTGCACACAAACACCCTCCCAAGCTAATTATTTGTATGCATTAGCAGAAACTGCATGCTCTGTGCCATTGACAAGTATGCCAAACACAAGATAATTCAGCTACTAAAATACTCCCCATCTTACTCCAGATTTTAAGAAAAAAAAAAATCTGATGAAGGATTTGTTAGGTGTAGTTAATTTTTTCTTTTAGAGATTACTTCGTTACACTAACAAATAAATCCCTCATACATTAAACAGAAGCTGGTGAAACAGCAACTCCCACCATCGCGAGCTGTAATACAAGTTAAAAATGCCCGAGAGCTACTCACGCAACTGTACGACCGCACTTTCTCCGTTTGTTGCGATGTAGTGCAGGGTTTGCTCTCCGTAGTACGAAGCACCTGTTTTATCCACCTCGGTACTAGCTATTACCAGCACAGCAGTGGCTAGCGGAGCAGAACAGGCACGGTTATAGCAGATCATGTATTCCACAGACTCCCATCCAAGAGAGATCAATTCAGTTGCGCGTTCTAGTTCGTTACTTGTGTAACGGGGCTGTTACCTTTCTCTTCTGAACTTTTTCTAAACGTTAAGCCAAACAGAACGAGTATCTTCCTTTCTCAGATAAAAAGAGTAGGCTAAATCTACTCATTCACCACCGCATGGCGAGAGAGTAATCGTGCTTTTGCAGCCATGAGAAAGATATTCATTTATCAAAGGCAGGAACCAAGCATCCCGATCGGTCCTAGCATGAAATGTTTGCACAACAGCTCTTGTATGCACATCTGTTTTACCCAAAGCTGTGTGCCCACGTGGTTGCTACATGTTAGTAAAACCTTCCCCGTGTTCCGGCCAATGGGGGTTGAAGTAAAATGGCTGTCACAAGATTATTCTGAAACAGGTCATTGCTAACCAAGAGCAAATCACACAGAGCACTGTGCAAGTCAGCCCGACCATGATATGCCCACGTATAGAGGATTTTACAGATTCAGAATAGCTTATGCTCTGGTATAATCTTATGTTTACAGTCTAGAGATGGTATCATCTCAGAATGCAAAATTAGATCCGAGTTTGTTATTCAGCTGCAAGATTTACCAACGTAGAGGTATTCTCAAGTACAATGTACAAAATCATGGAAGTCACCACAGGAAAGTTACGAGCACTTCAGGGCACTCGGGATCATAGCCTCGCAGCTGCGTTAGCGCTCGTGGCTGATTCACCTGCAGTATTCATCCGCACGCGCAAATTAAACGCAAAGCCCACGCAGCAAAGTGACCAAATCCAAAACGGGTGCGTTATTAAAGTTTAAAGATACAGCTGTCATACCTTTCTTGTTCCACAGCATTGTCACCTTGTCAGCTTTAAAGAAACTTTTGTTGGCTAGTGCAGACTGAGGGCCGCCGAAGTTGGGGTACTGATAGAGCCTCACGAAGGACGGCGCACCTTTGCTGCCCGGAACGTACACAGCCACCTGGAACAGAGCCACGAGACCTCACTGCAGCTGACATCAGCAGCACAGGGTGCATGCCCTGCTCAATATGTTGTCCTAAAATCACAGTCATTTCTTGAAGGGAAACAACACCAGAAGTACCTTGGTTGGCTGTGCTCCTGGAGATAACACGAAGTCACTGACTTTCTGCAAGTGCAGTTTATTTGCGATAGTATCTGAAAAAAAAGAAAAGAAATCACAGATGTGATGATGTTAGTGACAAACCACGGATTACTTAACTGTACCTATTCATGGGTCTGTACCATGGATAATAAAGAACAGTCTACAGGTGATAAAGGATTTCTTTACTAGGCAGACAACCACTACCTTCCCAACTCATCGCACGTTTTTATTTACAAAACCAACTCGAACCAATAAAAAATAAAATCATAAAAAAACCCAAGCAAAAGAAAAAACAAGGAAAAAATCTGAAAATGAAAAAAAAACCCTACTCAAAAGAAGATGCCTATATAGAATGCAGTGAAAATTACAGAAATACTCGCGTACTGAAGTTGTTGTTTTCAAAGAAGTGCACTTCATTGTTCACATTCCTGGCACAAATGCTTTCGTCATCTGCCCAGCAAGGACACCTACATTTAAAGGAAAAAAAAAGAGAAACACTGAATGATGGTCACCTTTAGCAGTCTAGAATTCTCTGTCCCTCCATTTTTAAAGCCAAGCAAGTTCAAACATGATATGTGTCTCAAATGGGCAAAGGGCATCTGCACAGTAAAATATATACAACTAGACTTAGTTATTGTCTCCCCAGCTTGCTCTGTGGTGCAAAACGACAGTGAATTTATACTGAGAAAGAGACACTTCCCACTACATACCCGGGGTACTTACAAGCACAGACACTTGCTTACAGCTGCCAGCCAGCAGTATTTTGAAAGCCAACACCACACTAAAAGCTTAATTTACCTGGATCAGATTTTGGAAACCACGTTTCTTTGTAAACAGTTAGCATCTGGAAGTGTTATTTACCAGTTCTGCATCTTTTTCTGGATGAAAGATTTCAAACATTTTCCTGTTTTCACCTCATGAAGTTGTAGGTTGGGCACCCCTGCTGTGCCATCTTTGGCAGCTGCAACAAAAGGATGGATTACAGCAGCAGCCGCTGGGGATTGAATTTGCCTCACCATCATCACCTCCCACCTCTTGAATTTACAAGCAACCAAACATGCATAAACTTCTTATGAGAACCCCCCACCAAGGGACTAACCCCATGGCTAACAATTGCTTTTCCCACTAACACAAGTCTTTCCACAGTCCTTCAGTCTGTAGAGGGAACTAACGCTTGAAAGTGCAGGGTTCCTACTCCCATTGCAAGAACAGGGCCACCAAAGCTTCTTCACTGCGTGTTTCTTAATCAAAATCAAGAGCCATCCTCTTGGCAAACACTGCAGGTATGTTCTCCACTCCTACACTTTGTTCTCACAAGAACACAACGCGTTTTGTCCATCATACTGCGGTCACAGCTCTAGCTGCAAGCCACGCAGAATGGTTCTGCTGGTTTTAAACTCCCCGTGCCTTCCTACTCACTCTGGATACCATAGCTTGCCTGTTTCTACCAGTGATCGAGAACAGACCTCCTTGTAGCTCTCTGACGGCCCACAGCTGGCACCTCGTGCTGCCCTGGCTCACCCCGTGACCCATCCCAGACCTCTTCCCACATGCCCAGCCTATGGCCAGCTCTTTCTGACCAAGGAGGGGGTCACACCATCTACTGCAGACACGCAACTTCAAAGAGACCAAGGCTCTGTCTGAATCAGGAACTTGAACTCCACAGAGGCAGAGGAGAGAAAAAAGCCCTCTGGACTAGAGACCACTCAAGCCAGCAATGCCCACCAGAGGACACGACTGCTGTGAGACAGCTGACAACTTTCCTTGCCCAGATGAATACAAACTGCTCAAGCAGCATCTTACTCAAAGATGCTCTCTGCACTAAGATAATTTTTTAGAAACGCGTGATTTCCTTCACAGAGCAATTGTGAGCACACGGACTCTGATACAGCGTTCGCAGGACTGGTCAACACCAGATGCTTTCAGAAGATGGCATCCCTCCCGTCTCCACTATACGCTGTGATTCTCTGTATGCTTTCTCTACTGCTCATTTAGCTACAGTGACAAATCAGGCAATGAAAAGCCTTCAGAGGGAATTAAAACACGCGGTTACCCCGTGTACTTTTCCGTTGGTAGAGTACTCACTGGCGTAGGGCTGCCACGTCACCAGAACGTTATTCTTTGGCGAGAATTCAAGGCAAACTGCCTTTGGAAGATCAAAGGAACGCAGTAATTCAGCACTGGTGACGTTAGCGATATTTACCCTGGAACCAGAAGATGCTATTTCAATAAAACATGCTTAGGACAGTTAATTAGTAGCCAAGGTAACCCTAGATATGTCCCAAATTTGGCCAAAGTTAACAATTAGAAGAGCTTTTCCCCCCAACTCCTGCTTTTACTAAATTTTGCTAAGAACACTTTTTCAAACCAGCTACCCCAGCGCAGCAGAAGCTAAGGGAAAGCACTGCCTAAAACATACCACCCAGTTTTATCCGCAACATTTAAACTCTGAACCAGAGGCAAGATACACTGTCCGTAGAGAGTCCAGCCAGAAGATTCCAACGGAATTAACACACTCATTCACCCCACACGTTTTTAATGGTCTTCTATCTACAAGGATACAATGCACAAGATTTGGGCTTTCTGAGGTTGGGGGATGCAGGGAGACACGGACAATAAAAAGCAAAGGTCAGATGGCTGAGCAATGTCAGGGAGCACCTCTGAATACTGTATAATAAAGATCTGACACATACAGAATCCAGCGACACAAAAAAGATCCCATCCGGATGTGTCCAAGCCACTGTTGTTCTCGGGAGCTGCATTAGGAGCCTGCTCCTCAGCACCTCAGTGACTGCCCCCTCGGAATGCAGGGGACAGACAGACACGCCACGGAGGGCTGGCAGGACCGGAACAATTTGGAACGTTCTCACTTGAAGCTCAGGTACATGAATATGCAACCTGGTTGTTGAAAAAAACATTTGTTCCCACAACCACTTTCTGGAAATGGACCTTTCCAACTGTTAGAAATAAAGCTTTTAATGAAGGGCTAAGTCTAAATATTTTGGAGGCCCAGAATCAAGAGTGAAGGTAACAAATCCCACATCGAAGTTACCTACTTTACCAGCAATGGTTAAGTGGTATTACTGCTTGTGCAGACCTTTTAATCTGCCGACTCCCCTCAGGGCAGCAGCCCCACAGTGCTCTCCTGTGTAAAGGGTGATCTCTGGTGAACTCTATAATGCACCTGGTCTGCAAAAAGGAACCTTGTGATGTCTGTACATCACAAGATGCACAGGCTTGTCATTTTCTGTGAGCATTAACCCATTGACTAATCCCAGAAAACCAGGTACTGACATACTGGGAACTATGAACAAAAAAAAACCCCAAATCACACACACAAAACGACCCACCACACAAATAAAGCCCATCTGGATAGCACAGGAATGAGTGCATTATAAATAGGAGAAAAACAGTCAATATCTGATGCTCAGGAAACAAAGCCGCCACCACCAGGAATAATGCAAAAATAAAGGGCATTTAAAGGGTGTAAGAAACATGTTAACAGCAATAGCCTTTACACAAGCAAGAGTAAATGGGGCACAGCTGATCCGCTTCATTTAAGACAAACTAAATTTTTCACATCATAAAATGCACCAACTTTTCTCCGTTGCACCAGGCAAACAGGGACCCGTCCTTGCTAAAAGCAACAGCTTTGCAGTTTTTTCCGGAGTCCCTAAAGAAATAAGAAGTGCACGTTAGCATTCAACCACACTGCACAAGCTAAGGTATTTTTAACAAAGCCAAAAAGCAACACACCAATTTTCCTGCTGCGCTCCTGAGCGGTGCCCTGTAACAGCACAACCTGCTCTGCCATCGTTGGGTGGTTATCACCCGGGCAGGGAGCAGCCAGGCAAGTCTAAAGCCTTCAAAACCACCGATTTTTCTGAACCACTGCCAGCAAGAAAAAATTCACTTATGTTTACGCATTTTTTCAATTCTAGAGTCTACCTTTAATTCTAAGAAGTTAGTTCTTTTGTGCAAGGGATCAGAAGTAGCGCTAACCAACAACACGGTACCTTTGAAATGCTGTGCTCTCTGTGAAACTGGGAGGCCCGTTCACCATATAAAGCCCTTCGGATCCTCTCACTGGAAGAGGAAACAAACAGCTACTCAATTCTAATTCAGGAAATTGTTCAGAGCAAAAGCTTTCCATAATTTGAGAACGCGGAGACCAGCGGACACGTTTCGCTGCCCGCATTTGAACGTAAGGGAGAGAGGGCTGCACAGGGAACTTGGAGGCAGCAGGTGCCCAGGGGCCTGGCTCCATCCGAGGCAGCCATGGGACCGCAGCACAGGAGAGCGGTGGGGACGGGGCTGAGCTGAGCCATCGGCCTCAGCCCCAGCAGCTCGGACATGTGACCCACGGGCAACTGGGCACTGGTTTGCAGTACCCTCCTGCAGACACAGCAGCAGACAGACAGCGCTTCTCCAGAGCCAAGGGCTGAAGGGGGACAGCCATCACCACTCCAGCCTTCCTGCGCCCGCAGCTGTGCGACCCGCTGCCCGCTGCGACCTTCACAGCCCTCCCCGTAGCCTTCCCAACTGGTCTGTCCCTCTGCCACGGGAGCACTGGTGCTAGTGCAACGAAGGAAGCAAAAGCACCAGCAAGGGTAGCAGGGCAGGGCGGGTTGGAGCCAAACCAGGTACAGGGCAGAGGGGCCGATGTGAGGCACCCCTGGAGTCCCCTACCCCTGCTCTGCTCCCACAGAGCCAGCAGCTCCGGGCTGTGGGGGTGTGAAGAGGCAAATGCCCCGAGGACAGCGACTCGCGGCCCCTCTGGGCAGCCCACGCCGTGTTCAGCCGCACAGTGAAATATTTTGTCATGTTTCAGCACAGCTTCCTGGGTTCCATTCTGAGCCCACAGCCTGTCGCCTCCCCACTGACTTCATCTGGCAGCACGACCTCAAACTACAGAGGAGCTGCATCTGCGTGAGGACAGAGGGTGGGACAACACCTCGCCCTAGCCTGGACGATGGTCCTCAGCTCTCAAACCTGCTGCACCAGGCGCTTTCGCAAAGCCCAGCTTGCATCAGCTGAAAATTCTCCATCACTGCGAGAGCACAATGGAGCTGAAAAGGGCTGCCCGGCTGCCCCCCGGGCGAGGATTAGCTGCCTAAGCACAGGAAGAGCATTTGCAAAGACAGATGAAGTCGGACTGATTTTTTGCTGACCTGAGACAGGATTTGCCCTGTTGTTAAGCGTCGACATTGAAGTTCAAGTGGAAAGACAGAGGGCACAGAAAAAATATCAATATAAAACGCACTATGAATTTCATTCTCTTCAGAGATATTGCTGTGCACAAGAAAACAGACAAGGAATAAAGAAAGATTCACCTGAAATCGTGCAGTAGGAGTTGTTGCACAGCAAATAAATCAGAATTTGTGCATGTACTTCTACTACAAATCCAAATTCAAAGCCAAACCACACAGGGAGCAGCGGTTACACAGCCGTTCATTGTGTTTGGTGCGCTTTCCCAGGACGCCAAAGCTGCCTCCTGAGGTGACAGTTCTTACTGACTCAAGCGAGCGAGGTCTGCACCAGCTGAAGCTGCAGGCTCTGCAGACGCGTGGCTCCCGGGAGGCGCTGGCAGCAGGACAGCAGCACCGCTGCTTGGCTGGGTCTGTCCGCACACGGCCACATGACAGGATGTATGCATGGAGGCAGCAATGCCACCAAACATCCTCACACGGCTCCTCGGAGCCACCCTTTTAACCACCGCGTGTCCTTACCGTGCCTCTCTCGCAGCGCTTGAGAAAGCATCAGGAAACATTTTAAGCAGTAGTTTATTAGCCTGCAGAAAACACCACCGGGGGAGATTTCAACTCTCACTGCACTCTAGAGCGCCGTACTTCCCCGGGACACACCGCACCCCTGCTGCCCCTCAGGGGTACGTGCTGACAACACTTTAAACACGAGCCACTCGCTTTGCAGCCCTGCCTTGAGTCTTTCTCCAGGTCCTCCCTCAGACTACCACAAAAAAATTAGGATCTAAATTTACAACAGGTTATAGAGAGTAGTGAGCAGTCCAAAATCCACCCTGAACAACTGCAGTCCCTGGGAAGGATGGAGGTGCTGGTGTTTAAAGCCAAGAAGGGAAAAATACGTATCCCTTATAGCACAGACTTGGATGTAAGGAGGAAGCTCTTTCCCAGGAGAGTGGTGGAGAGTGGTACAGGCTGCCCAGGGAGGTGGCTGAGGCCCCATCCCTGGAGACATTCAAGCTCTGAGCACCCTGCTCTCAGCAGGGGGTTGAACCAGATGACCTCTGGAGGTCACTTCCAGCCCAGACATTTCTATGATTCAGGCCACTTCAAAAGTGACACACAAAGAAGAGGGAGCACTAAAAGGAGCTCCACAAAACACAGCGATGCGCCTGCAAAGCGCAGTGAAGGTGCTCGGTCCACCCCGAGCTCCTGGGAGCTGCTCTGCAGTTTGCAGCAGCCCCCCTGGGACAGTCCCTGCGTCCTGCGAGTCGCCGAGGCTGCCGCTGCCCGTGCCGAGCCCCGGGGAAGCCGGCTCAGGTGGAGGGGCCTGCCCCGCTCTCACCCCCTGACCGCATCTCCTTCAGCACAGCACCTCCGGGAGCGTTCTGTCCGTTACCGGTTGGGCGCAGGAAGGGATTAACCCAGAAAAAGAACAAGCTTCAGAAACCAGCGGCCCCGAGCATCTCCCGGCGGCGGGGCAGCGGCTGCCGCCCGGGGAAGGAACGGGGACACGCTGCGGGCACCCCCAAGGGAAGGCCCGGCCACAGCCGCGCCCGTGCCCACGAGGCTACAACGCGGCCCAGCGAGGCCCTGCCCGGCTGCCGGGTGCGGCGTGGGGGCCCGGCCCGGTAGCCAGAGCAGAGGGCGCCAGGACCCGGGGCCGGGCCCGGCCGCGCGCCACGGACCCCGGACGCCCCCGTCCGCCCCGCAGCAGGAGACAGGCCCGGTGCGGCGGCAGCGCAGGCTCGGAGCTCCCCCTGCTTGCCGCCGGGGACAGACCTGCCCTCCTGTCCCCCTCGCTCCCGGCCACGCCACGGGGCTTCCCCGTCGAACACACCGGGCTGGGTGCCCCGGACCTCCCTGCCTCGGGCAGGACTCCCTCGCGACCCGGCCCCCCAGCCCCCGTTCCGCCCCCCCGGGCCTCTGTGGTCCACCCAAGCCCAGTAAACGGTTGTATCCCTCCAGCCAGGGAAGGTTGCTAGTGCTTCATGTGTGGAGAGCAGTGGGTTTGGCCAGCACCACTGCAGCAGCGTGGCTGTG
>JANHFX010000341.1:5162-54994 GCA_027560015.1 Chloroceryle amazona | reverse complement strand
TATATATAGAAAAAAAAGCATTGCTAAGCTTCTTTAGAAATAAAAAAAAAGAATTGTTAAACTTATTTAGAAATAAAAAAAATATTTTTATGAAGAAGTTTGAGAGGTGTCTCGGAATTGTAAGGGAAACAAGGAAAAGAGTACAGAAAACTTTGTTGTCCTTCGTAAATAATTAAGCCAAAAGTCACAATAAAAGTTGTGATAAAAAGTAATATTAATCATTTATATTTAAACAGATTGCAATGAAATTTGGACTGCATTCATTGTTGCTATGCCTAGTGGCAGCATGAGTAATGAATGTTTAGCTGTATAATATAAACAGTTAATAACATTATTGAGGACAATCAGGAGAATTCAAGTAACCTCGAGTATGTTTATGTGTCTGTGTATCCAGGCTCAGTGAAAGTTAGATGAAAACAGCTGTGTCCTCACGCCCTCTTCAGTCAGCACTTTGTTGTTCACTGTCACAGTGACAAATGAAAACATTTCATGGCAGGAACTGTCAAAAGCCCTCTTGTGAGCCCTATGTTTTCTCTCTTTCTCAGTCAACAGCTGTCATGAAATACGACTTCATATCAGTAAGCTGCAACTCTGTGATCAAATGGACTAGCTGTTAGTCACTGGTTGGTTGCCATTCAAATGGTGAGTGATGGTCTTTACCTGGCCATTTTTCACTGAAAGAGAAAATAATTCTCTCTTTATAGGCTACCTCATACTACAAACATGGAATATTTATCTGTGACATAAGACCCTATTCAAACAGTGCAGTGTCAAACTCACTATAAATGCATGTGCTGGCTGATACATAAAAAGGTGCTGGGCCTGTATCCTGCTGGCTATGAAGTTTCCAGCAACTTTGCCTTTCCTTGTATCCATGTAACTTAGAAAAGGAAGGTATGCATGCTTATTACTCTGTATGGTACTGATGATCTTAGTAATTGATAGCTGCAAGCTATCCATGTGTGTTTCTTCTATTTCTTCAATCAGATCCTCCATCTCCTCTTACCTGGCTATACAGGACCTTCATTTAATGGAAAATGTGTTCGTGCATTTCTGGTCATAAGCTAGCGGGGCTGCTGGGGGGGAAGTACAAAACTGGAGTGGGGCATAAAATTCTTCAGGGGATGGAAGGTCTGTGCACAGAATCAGTGCTACTGTTAGTCCATAAAAGAAACCGCAGATTAAACTTCCTGGGAACTGAATTTGTAAGCTGTCCAGGGCATGAAATAAGAGGTCACTCGCCGAGCAGACCAGCTCCACTCCAGGCCAGTCTGCACTGGGGAAGGGAATCGTGGTGACAAGGGCCGGCAAGGGGCTATTTTGGGGCTTTTCGGAGCCGGGAGAGCATCTGGGCTGTGCCAGGGCCGGCGGCCTGCGGGCGGCTGCTGAGGCGGCCGCTGAGGCGGCCCGGGCGGAGCAGTCCCGTCGGCGCAGATCCGAAGGAGGTGGAACCGCCACGACGGGCACTCGAGTGCCGAGACACCCCGGCAGAAAAGCAGCTCCTCGGCAGCGCTGAGCCAACGAGCGGCGAGTGGCGTCCCCCCGGGGGCACTCGGAGCACGGAGCGGGCACACGGGGCACGGCAGCTCGCACGCGAGAGCGCCCACTCGGCGAGGGACCAGCTCCAGTGTGGCGAGTCCGCGCTGGGGAGGGGAAATGGCGGCAGAAAGGGCTGGCAGAGGGCTCTTTTGGGCTCTTTTTTGTCTGTGTTGGGAGGCGGGAGAGCTGGTCCTTGTGCCGGTCCTTGTGCCAAGCGCCGGCAGCTTGTGGGCTGCAGCGGAGGCGGCCCGGGCGGAGCAGCACCCCCGGCGGCCACCCCCCTACTCCCCGTGGAAAGAGAAGTTCCTGCACGAGGTGTGCTCAGCCCGATGACTGGTTACGTCAGGTGGCAGTTACAAGAGACTGCTGAAAGACTGCACAGTCCCGGTAGAGATGAGATGGAGATGGGGGGGGTCTCAAGCTCTTTCCAGCTGAGGACATCGCTGTGAATGAGACACTGTGGACGCTGGTGACCCACAAAAGTAAGACTCCCCTTCAGCCTCCACCTTCCTCTGAATGATGCTATGGGTTATTCATACCACTTTTAAAGCAGTTTAGCAGCATCAAAATATGATGCATGATTGGAGATATGTATTTTTTCCCTCCCCTCCCCTTTTAAAATGTTCTTTTGAGACAGAAGATGTATTTCTTGCATTCCTATGAGTAAGCAGAGGAGGCAGGAGACCTGCATGGATAAGTAATCATCTTCTAAAAACTCAGATGGAATGAGAAAATTTACAGAATGTGGAAAACAGGACTGGCCACTTGGGAGGAATATTGGAATGTGGTCAGAGAATGCATGGATGTAGCAAGCAAAGCTAAGGCTCACCTGGAATTGAATCTGGCAAGGGACATCAAAGACAAGAAAGGTTTTTTTTCAGTATATCAATAGAAAAAGTAAACTAAGGAAAATGTGGACTCGCTGACGAATGAGGTGGGTGGCCTAGTGGCAGAAGACATAGAGAAGGCAGAGTTATTGAACGCCTTCTTTGCTTCAGTCTTCCCTGCTAGAACTGGCTTTCATGAATTCTGGAGACTGGAGGTTAAGAGAAAAGATCTGGAGAGAGGAAGACTTTCCCCTTGATTGAGGAGGACCAGGTTAGAGACTACTTAGCCAAACTTAACATCCATATATCCATGAGCCCCAGAGGGATGCATCCACGAGTGCTGAGAGAGCTGGCAGATGTTATTGCTGTGCCACTCCATCATTTTTGAAAGGTCATGGAGAAAAGGAGAGGTGCCCGAGGACTGGAGGAAGGCCAGCATCACTCCAGTCTTTAAAAAGGGCAAGAAGGATGATCCAGAAAGCTACAGACTGGTTAGTCTTATGTCTCTCCCTGGAAAGGTGATGGAACAAATTGTTCTGGATGTCCTCTCAAAACATGTGGAAGTAAAGTTAGTTACTGGGAGAGGTAAACATGGAGTCACCTAGGAGAAATCATGCTTGATCAGTCTGATAGCCTTCCGTGATGTCATAACTGTCTGGATAGATGAAGGAAGAGCTGTTGATGTCATCTACCTTGAGTTCAGCAAGGTTTTTGACACTGTCTCCCATAATAACCTCATTAGGACACTCAGGAAGTGTAGGTTAGATGAGTAGACAGTGAGGTGAATTGAGAGCTGGTCGAGTGGCAGGGCTCAGAAAGTTGTGATCAATGGTGCAGGGTCGAGTTGCAGGCCTGCAACCAGTGGTGTTCCCCAGGGGTCTGTACTGGGTCGGGATTTACATAACATGCTCATCAGTGACCTAAGCAAGGGGACAGAGTGTACCTTTAGCAAGTTTGCGGATGGTACAGAACTGGGAGGAGTGGCTCACACACCAGACAGGCTGTGCTGTCATCCAGTGTGACCTCGGCAGGCTGGAAAGTTGCTCAGAGCAGAACTTAAAAGAGGTTCAATGAGGGCAAAGGTACCTGTACCTGGGAAGAAACAACCCCATGCAGCAGTACAAATTGGGAGTTGACTCAACCTCTGTGGAAAATGACCTGGGAGTTCTGCTGGACAAGAAGGTAACTGTGCGTGAACAATGTGCTCTTGTGGCCAAGAAGGCCAGTGGCATTCTGGGGTGCATTAAGAAGACTGTGGCCAGTAAGTCAAGGGAGGTCATCCTTCCCCTATATTCCGCCCTGGTGAGGCCACATCTGGAATACTGTGTCCAGTTCTGGGCTCCCCTTTCAAGAGACAGGGAACTACTGAGAGAGTCCAGCAGAGGGCAACAAATGTGATGAGGAGATTGCAGCAACTCTTTCATGAAGAAAGGCTGAGAGAGCAGGGATTTTTTAGCCTTGAGAAAACTAAGAGGAGGCTTTATCAGTGTCTGTAAATATCTAAAGGGTGGGTGCAAGGAGGATGGAGCGGGACTCTTTTCAGTGGTGCTCAGTGAATCTCTCTGGAGTATTCCAAACCCGCCTGGATGCAATCCTTGTAATGTGCTCTAGGCAAACCTTGATCTCTGGAGGTCCCCTCCAACTCCAATGTGTCTCTGATTCTGTAAATTAATCTATAATATAACATACAGAAAGAAAAAAGACATAATTTATTTTATTTTTTTTTAAATATTACTTTTCTCTGATAAGTATCCACTAAAAATCTATGTATGTCCTATTTTCTTGATGGTCACTAAAGTGAAAAGAGTAAATTAGTCTAACGAATAGAAAGTAATCAACTGGCAGAAATAGATTAGGTTGTTATTGATCACCCACTCTTAAGACTAAGAAGTTTTGGAGTAGAATTCAGCCCGTCAGATTTGTCCCTCTGCTCTCCCTTGTTAGTTCCTGTTCTTTGCCTTGGGAAAAGAGTTGAATATTATGATAGTAATGTTGGGATTTTTTAAGTTTTAGGAAGGCAATTGTAAAAGAGAGAATGGATCTTTTGATAATAATACAAAATAAATTTATCAGTAGATCTCTGTCCTCCTAATTAGGATTTATTTACTTGTAGATTTGTTTGTACTATGTAATACTTGGCAAAGCTAATTTCTGGAAAACAAACCCAACAAAACACTCTGACCAATAGATTATTTTTTTCTGACTTTGTTTTGTTGGCAGAGATTTTGTCTCAAGGCTTGGAGTTTTCACATTAGTATTTATAGCACTTTGATATTTCTTTTCAATAGCAGTGTTGGGATTTTGTATCACCTCACAAAGAGGTCCAATATTTCTTTCATATTTCAATCCGCCCTTTTCAACGGGAAGGGAATTTTATAGACAAATTATCAACCTAAAGTTTTACACTTGGATAGTTTTACTCAATGTTCAAAACTATTTTAAGGCTATCCTGGATCTCCTTCTCTCATACCCTCCATTAAACCCAAAAGAAAAGCTACTGCTGAATCTCAGTACAGTATGGCAAGATAGTTTTAGTCACTTTGAGGAAAATTCAAAATGTCTGAGTTTCAGACTCTAACCCTTGTTAACAAGATCAATGTCACCTATTCATTCAGAATATACTAGTCCTATCATATTGTGCTAAAGTCATCTTTAATGTAACACTGCATGTGGGTCAGCACAGACCCCAAGCCGATCATTAAAGCCACAACGTCAGCAGACAAGCCAGCATTACCTGGAGCTCTGCTATACATTATCAGTCTCTGGGATGGGCGTGGGTTCTTAAAACATGACTAAATCTTCAGATCTCGCAGGCAGTTGTGACACTCACCACAAGCCCTAAAGAAAAGGTCTTGCATATTTCCGCAAATTTGTAAAGATAGTGCTTAGTCATATTGTCAGGTTGAGCCTAGATAAGAGAGAAGTCTCTGGTGAATAAATCCTGATGATACTGCAGGATGCAAAACCCTTCAGTGTTCATTCAGACTGAGAATGGGATTTGTTGAATGAAAAATGCAGTGATGACCTTGGTATTAAAGTTAGAAAAACTTCAAACAGGCCCTGGAGCTATGTGAACTATTTCTAAAGACTTTTTTATTGTGTTTCAAAGAGGTAAACTGACATGTCACTCAACCTTTTCCATCTGGGAAGATGTACTTCTCATTGCCATCACTGCCATATTCCTTTCCAATGCTTCAAGGAGGGATATATTTGCTTTCAGTGAAAAAAGGCTTGATCCCTTTTGCTCACATTTAAAGTAGAGAAAGGGGCACAAGGGAAGAGAAAAAAAGGAGAGGCATACAAAGTGATCCTCACAATTGAAAGTAAAAACTTTTCAGTTCAGTAACACTTTGACATTCCTTTACTTCAAACTGTAGTCTGGTTTGTGTGTTTTATGTCATATACTTGACCTATATGCAATTCACAGAAGACATTTTGTATTAGATTTTGTACTATATTGTGGTCTGGACTGACTTGGAAGAGAGCTTTCACAAAAAGCTTTCACTTACAGGTAGTCGTGGGATAAAGGGAAGACTCTCACATCTGTCTTTTATATGAGGTTCTTCTGGTCAAACTACAGACATTTTGACTATTTAACTTCAGTTCAACCATTTCAGCCACACTTTTAACCACACTATTGCTGCCTGGCTTAATCGTTAGCAGCTGACTGCAAGTGCAACTAAAACTCTTCAGATCAATGAGTATGAGACATATTGTTAAAGCGTTGCACCATTACATCATGGTTAAGTTTGTTGATGCTTTTTGGTCTTTAAGTCTGCCTTGCTGACTTGCCACATGACGCACTAATCTTGAACTTTTTAGTATTGCTTGGCCTTGGGCCTTAGTAGCACTGAAGCCAGTATGTATGATATGAATATGAATCTGAATAAGAAATGAGGAAACCCACTTGCATGATCTGGGTGTAGGCAGTACTACGTGATACAGATTTAGAAATTTCTGTTCCTGTCAGTGTTTGCATAAGATATTGAGAGTAGCATGCTGTGCCGTGAAATATATTAAACAAATTTTGATCTTCCAAGATAAAGCTGTACAAAGGAGTTTTTCATTGTTCCTGTTTGTGTACATGCTATAGCTATAATGCCTCTCTAAGCCTTCAAAATATGCTAATTGTTGCAAGGACCAATGTTTATTAGAAATAATTTATTTTCATCAGGCTGGAAAAATGGATAGAAACAAAGAAATGTCTGGGTTGGAAGGGTCCTCTAGAGGCCATCTAGTCCAACCCCCTGCTGAGAGCAGGGACATCCTCAACTAGTGCAGGTTGCTCAGAGCTCTCTCAAGCCCCACCTTGAATGTCTCCAGGGATGGGGCCTCAACCACCTCCCTGGGCAACCTGTTGCAGTGCTCCACCACTCTTGTGGTAAAGTCATCCTTCCTTACATCCAATCTAAATCCACTCCTTTCTCATTTAAAACCATTACCCCTCGTCCTTTCACTACAGGCCTTTGTAAACAGGCCCTCTCCAGTCTTTTTGTAAAAATTTAAAAATTCTTAACAATTTGATTTTGTTCCATTGATTATAATTCTCAGGCTTTAGTTTCAAGTATTGAAATGTCATTCTGTGTCATCAAAATGCTATAAAAATGCCTTTGCCAGACATTTAAATTTTTGTTAATAGGTAAGGAATTATGTTTTGAGCATATGGATTGTTCACTAGCTTGTAAAATTATAGTTCTTACTGTAACTGTTTTTACATCCTGTCACAGGTGGCGATGAATGAATGGAAAATAACAAGTATGGTAACTATATTTAAGCAGAAGCAATGCAGAGAAAGGAATTGGAGAAATTTAGTATAATCTATGATGGAAGAGCAAGGAAAAAGAGGAACAGCAACAAACTGATTAAATAGACAAAAATTTAGATTGTATGAGACTAATTTGTCATCTGTTGAAATATAACTGATTATCTGGAGGAAAGAAATGTGGTAGATCTGAATCACAAAGATTTTAATAACTCATCACATGCTACCACAAGGCAAAAGTGTTAGTTCAATGACATGAAGACTCTTAAGAAACTTGTTTTAGTGGGTGCAGGTGAGACAATGTGGTATCTGCTGGAAGGAGCACGTGGCAGATTTGATCATCACTTACAAGTGGAATTCCTTAACTGCAGGCTCACCATGCTAGGGAGAAAAAGAAAATTAGAAATAGCTTAATCAAACTTGTTGATTCAATGAAGTTAACAAGTTCATGTATAGAGAAAGGGACTGGATTCTAAACATGATGAACTGGGTGGTTTTGGAGAAAGAGGTATTAGAAATTAGATGAAACTGAAATAGTATGAAATACAATGTCATTCAGATGGAGACAAGGAGAATTTTTGTAGAAGCAGGAATCTTATAATTTGAAAATAATTGAAAGCATAAAAATCTGTGTGCATTTATGCAATTATCTATTGAGTGAATTGTACATGCAATCTGTCTTCAAAATAGATCGTGACCTTAGGTTGTATCAGGAAAGTTTTAGTCAGGAGAAACGACAAAGTATTAATGACATTGTGTAAAGCACTGGCAGGAGACCTCATCTGGAATACTGAAAAAATGATCGGGAGAGTTTCAGAGGGATGGAGAACCTAGAAATACAGTTATGCTGCTGTCATTTGTGAATGTGGCTTTGGTATGTGCTACTTAGTGCAATTCTTAATGTCAGAGGTAAGTGTTGTAGAAGCATCTCAGAGTTTGGGATAAGAAAATAGCCTAGGTGTTAATTCAGTTTCTCAGACAGCTTTACAGCCCCAACTGATCTTTGTGACCTTGAATAATTTTAGTCTGGAAACTGAAACTGGTTACCAGCTGTTTGAGTGGATTCATTAAATTCTTTCTGACTTGATCAGTTAATGAAAGAAGCATTTTCTCATGCTTTGCCTTGACAAAAGAGAAAAAGAGAATTACACTTACTGGACCCGAAGGTACTTTTTTTTTTTTTTTTTTTTTTTTTGGTGTGGTTTGTAGGGTAGTAATTTGGTTGCACTAAAAAGAGAGGAGAAAGATATTCTTTATCTCTGTGGGTAGTCAACTCTTACACCATACAAAAGATGCAGAATTGTTATGCTAATCTTGTCAGCAGCACTTTAGAAATACAGTTCTACCTAGTATAGCCATTTCCAAGTTTAGCTTCAAAATATTTCAATAGAAAGTCTTCCTGAGTTTCCAGTGGGATACTTTTCATAATGTTTTCTAATCATTACAGCCTTTAACCAAGATGATGGTTAAATACAAAGTAATCCCTCTAGGGTTATTAAAAGCAGAAACAAACTCTGAATACTATTCCACTGTTTCTGAAATACAGGATGTACAGTTGCGTAACAAAAGAAGAAAAATAAGGCTATGTTTTGCATATAGGCTATTAAATACACACACTTAATAGTATACTATTTTGAGACATCATGAGCATCTTCAGGTGCTGCAGTTATAAAAACTGTATAATTACCATTTTTTCTCACCCAGCTTTTCAATTTTGATCCTTAGTCATTCCTGTCATAGCTGAAAAAGATCTGTACAGACTCTATCACTTAAACTGGTTATGCTGGATTTATCTTCAGTTGGTCATCTTTGATGATTTGGCTTTAAATTCTCATCTACACCTACCTTTGATGGAAAGGAGATCATCAACGATGTGAGCTAGAGTAACCACATTCACAAAGTAGTTTCTCCACTGTTTAAGATATATGAGGTTGAGGGCGAATTTAGTTAAACTTAAACTAATAAAGGGGGGAGGTGGGTAAATAAAGGTCAGGATACAGTTTTATTTTCCATGGAAACAGACACTGCAGCTTCTGAGGATATAATGCTGAAGGAAGAAAAAAATACAAAAAAGACAGAAGCTGAGCAGCCAGGGTGAAGATTTTGATATAATAATGATCTGGGCATTTTTATTAATCTTGTCATCTTGAATCATAGAATTATAATTTTATTACAATTCAATAATATTAATTAAAAAAAAAAGAGGGATTTTTTGTTTGAACTTTGCAAAGATTTGTAGGCATGACAGTGTAATTCAAAAGATCATAGTGAATTTTCCTCTCTTGCTGCTTTTCAATATACAAAGGCAGAACATATTTTTGTCAAACCTACAGGATGTTTTTTCTAGGAACCACTCAAACCCTCAAGTCCAATTATGTCATTTTTCACTTCCTCTCACATAATGCCTTTTATTTGAAGAAGAAACATGAGGTGCTTTTTGATTTCTTCTCAAATACAGCTAATATATCTTTTCAGAAATATTTTAATAAATATAAGTGGTATCCGAGTTGCCACAGAGTGGCACAGCTTGTAGATTTCACTTGTTTTCTGGCACAAGCAAAATGCTGAGACTGAAGAGGAGGCCCTGACTCTGGAGGCACTGAACTGCTGCACACACTTCCTTCGACATGTTCCTCCTCTTCTCTGACCTCTTCTGTTCCATTGCTTCCAAAACATTCAAATCCTGCCTCTTGTTACTTCCCAGATTTCAATTATCTTGCAATATTATCGCGTATCTACACTCTATTTCTTCACAAGGTAGATTGCATCTTCCCTCATCTATTTTTCTGTCCCAGTAATTTATAGTTAGCTTAACTCACAATGGAAACCCCATTTTCCCTCAGCCCCATTGCCTTTAGATTCATGGGTGTTCCTCCTGTATGTTCATCCTTGACAGTTCCCCCTACCTTTTCACAGAGCTTTATCACTTTGCTTCATATTGAAGCTTCATATATGTTATTTTGGCTTCAGAAGTGCATTGCTGAGAGGTACAGGTAGCTGCTAAAATGTAACTGATGCTGTTAGAAATTTTGGAATGTGGGGTTTTTTAAGTTCAATAGGATGTGCAAGTTTGACCAAGCCACAAGCAACTGAAGACTGATACAGAGTTTAATCATACCATATTTCAGTTGTGACCAAAACATTAATGATGAGACTGTGCATTGTATTTCAGCTGTAGTATATGTAAAAATTAGTTAACTCTATAGCTGAAATTCAGTGACTGGCATCTAATTTATTCCCACGTGTTTTCTTAAAGGCTTCATTGTACTTGCAAGCGGAGCCCCTTTTGTTGATGCTGGAACAAGATTTTCCACAGATATACCAGTCTTAACCACTGAAGATGAGATAAGTGATCACAGAGATACACATTGAAGAGATCTGAAAGTAAACACATTGTGGTTAGGGTATTTCTGTCGCACTAAAGAGGTTGGATATTGCTACTGGTTTTAGCTTCACTGTCTGCAGTACATTTTTTCTTCAGCGGAGACACTGAAAGTGACCAAGTACTTATTAAATCAATGACCTACAATGAGATAAACCTCAGAGTATTTTCGTTAAGAAAGGTCACCCAGACTCTTGTCAGGAGCTAAGTGAACATAATAACTTTCTTAGTTATAACCATTTTGACCTTTCAATTTTTCTCGCCGTAACTATATAGTTGCAAACAAAATTTTAGCTAAAGAACATTCAGGTGCTGATCCCTCTTGTGAAGAAGGCAATATTCTTAGGAAATGCAACACTGATAGTTTTCCACATTTAATTTCATTTTCACATTGAAAGCGGGGGGACAGAGCAGTCTGGGGCTTACTAGAGAAGTAACTGTCCTTTTCTAAGAATTATTAGCATGTTAACCTTAAGACTCTGCTGTAATACTGTGTTCACCAATAACACTTCAGTTAGAAATTTGGTTCTGGAAGTGTCTGTGAGGCAGAGAGCTACCAGGTGGCTTTAAAACATTTGCTCCCTGAGTGCCTTCATCCTTAGCACAATCAGCTGGAAATCAGAGCCCGAGCTGTTTTCTACATTGCTCTGCCAAGCTGGAGAAGGTGGTTCTGTTAAGGATGAAAGAAGCAAGATCACATTTCCATGCATAAATACCTATGGTCCTGGTCCAATACCTGTGTCTTTGGTCAGTTTTATCTATTTTTTGTAGTTGTTGTTTGTCTGCTGTCTGAAAAAATAGTGTTGCTTCCACATTTCGTAAATGTAACAGCTCATAAGCCTTTACCTTATTATTACTGTAATTATTTGTGCTTTACATAATGCTACATTTATAGCTGACTTTGTGTCTGATGTATGATATATTTTAATAAAAGATAGAAGATTACTTGATATGAAATGTGGATAGTTTTGGAACGATTTACAGTTGTTTCAAATTAAAAACCATGAGAAACTGTTAACAAATGCTTATGTTAATGCCTTTCTTACAGTTGCAAAGAAATGCATTTATTTGATGATGCTGTTATGAGAGCTGAAGTGGATTTCAGGTGAATTTATCTTTTTCTTGAGTGTCTCTTATTATAAGTTAATGTCATTTCACACAAAAAGATTAAAGACATAACAGCTGCTGAAACTAGTTTGATTTTAAGACTTCAGGGCCATTTTTCATTTTGGATCATTCCTTTTTTTGGAGCCATTCTTTAAAGAAGTCAGTATTTTTCTTCTTTTAAAATTATTCCCCGCCCCGGCATATAAGCCTCATTGTGAAAGGGAAACTATAAGGGAAAATTATTTTACTGGCTCTGAAATGGCTTTCTCAACCAAGGAAGAAAGCTGAATTGCTGCTACCTTGATTGTATTCCTAACAGTATTTGATCTCAGATGATCCTTTAAGCACTTTGTAAATCAGATTCCTAGGGATGGTGTCCTGAACTACGTTTCAAACAGTGGGGGGAAAAGTAGGTAATTGTTTTGCAAAAAAGAAATGATGAAGAAAGCTTTTTACAAGCATTGAAAGTGAAAAGGATTTATTAGTGATCATTACTGACTGGGCCTGCTGAGATAAAGAGTATAGAAACCCTTTATTATCCACTAATTGTCTCACTTGATTTTACAGCCCAAAACTGACGTTTTACCTTTACGTTGCTGAAGAACAAATTCTAGGCATTTAGTTGCAAGATGCTCCAGTGTTGTATACATCAACAAATAGCTCTTTAACCTCCAATGGAATGACATGATTTTATTAAAATTCTTTTCACTATGCAGAAATAAGAGAAAAATCAAAAAAACACCCTAATTTCCCATATCAAAAAGAAGGCAGGACTCCCTGAGGCAAGAGCTTTTTGGTTCTCCACATTTGCTTAATAATAGCATTTTATGATCATTTGAAAATAGAGGCTTTTCTGAAAGATGGGTCCAGCTTTGGATTGCTATTGAGTAGAGTAATATGAAAAAAGAGTAGATTACTGTCTTACTGTTTTTCATAAATATGTCTGCATAATGTAATATACAGGAAACATAATCTTTGCTCTACTTAAGATGCGTTTGGTTGTAACTGTTTTTTAGATCTTTACCGAAGTGTGGGCACACTTCGTAGTTGCAGTGAAGAAAATTGGGATGTTTTTGTATAACCTGTTGTTTTAATTTGCTTACTGAATTCTTTGTTGCTCCGTGATATCAAAGTATTAATGACTGGTCAGTTTCTAACTAGAAAAGGAAACTTATAAATTGAATGTCTATTTTTAATAAACAATTTATTTTAAATACTTTCTTTACAATCCAGTAGGTACTTCAGTGGTGTCCGTTTGGTGTCCAAAGTCCAAAAGGTGTGGGGTTTTTTATTTTTTATTTGTTTCTTTGTTTGGTTTTCCCTATTGTGCTGACTCAGGGCTTTATGATAAAATTAGAATACTACTTATAGCCAGCAAGTTTGTTGATTTAATCTGAAATATTAGTTGTGGATTTTTAAGGATTCCTTATTTTTTTCCACAGGTCACACTCAGCCCCTTCAGTGAGGCTGTTGAGGGGGGATTGTGGTAGGTACATAGAAGCTTCTCTCTGATGCTCTTTCTCTCTTGCTGTTTTGCTGTGTTCTTGTGTGACTCCTCCATAGGCAGAGCCTTGTATGTCTGTGGTGCACAGCTGGGGAGAGAAGAGGTTGTACACATTGTGTGGCAGTGTACGTTAGTATGTGGTCACCAGTGAAGATCAAGCTAGACCAGATAGCAAGCAGGCAACCCAGCATTGCTTGGGTTTCCAGATTTGACAGCCCTAACAATGTATGGATATTTTTATGTCTCTTTCTGATCTGTTGGGTGGATCTCCTATGTAAGATGATCTCCTATCTTCTGCATTAAGATCTGTCCAGCAGATCGAGTGAGGTTCTCCTTCCCCTCTACTCTGCCCTAGTGAGACCTCACCTGGAGTATTGCACCCAATTCGGGGCTCCCCAGTTCAAAAGGGACAGAGATCTACTTGAGGGAGTCCAACGGAGGGCTATGAGGATGACTAAGGGGCTGGAGCACCTGCCTTACACGGAAAGTCTGAGAGACCTGGGGCTTTTTAGTCTGGAGAGGAGAAGACTGAGAGGGGATCTAATTAATGTCTATAAATATATGAGGGCTGGGTGTGAAGAAGGCAGGAACAACCTCTTTTCACTTGTGCATTGTGATAGGATGAGGGGCAATGGATTCAAGCTTGACTACAGGAAGTTCCATCTCAACATGAGGAAGAACTTCTTTATTGTAAAGGTTACAGAGCACTAGAACAAGCTACCCAGAGAGGTTGTGGAGTTTCCTTCCCTGGAGACTTTCAAGACCTGTCTGGATGCATTTCTGAGTGATCTGTTCTAGTTTTGTCCTGCTGTCAGTGGGGGTT
The DNA here is from genome assembly GCA_027560015.1 of Chloroceryle amazona. Taxonomy (NCBI): domain Eukaryota; kingdom Metazoa; phylum Chordata; class Aves; order Coraciiformes; family Cerylidae; genus Chloroceryle; species Chloroceryle amazona. The sequence goes on along the minus strand of JANHFX010000341.1, from coordinate 41,050 downwards.
GGACTCGATGATCTTCGGAGGTCCCTTCCAATCCCTGACATTCTGTGATTCTGTAACATAGGTGATAGGATCTCAGCCAAGGACTTAATTATAGAACAGGGAAGTATACTTTTAACAGCTTCTACATGGTTTAAACAATTTTTACAGGATAAATTATTTTTTCAAAGGTTTTATTGCAAGTATGTCCTCTAAGGTACTCATGCTCTCCTGGGATATTAATTTCTTTTTGAAAAGAAAGCTTAATACAAAGTCTGTCCTTTCACATTACTTGTTAAACTTTTCCATAGTCAGTTAGTCATATGTCCCCAATCAAAGTTTTCTACTTCGAACATGAAATGTTATACCTTATTACATTTTCACTTGATGCATTTATGCACTAAATCAATTTTAAATATCTCTGCAATATCTGCCCAAAGTTTAAGCCATCTAATCAGTAGCTGCTGATGAAAGTGGTTCTTCCCTTAAGTGAAAAGTATAAAGACATTACTTTCCTCTTTCAGGTCTAGATCATACTGTCAGGGAAAGCATTTCATGTTTTAGAGTGAATTATTGTACTTAGTTCTCAGTGACGCAAAACTGATGTGGACATAACCAATGTAAGAATACATGCAGAACTGTAACAGTTGATATTGGGGAAAAGTGTCTCAGCCTGGTTCCATTAAAAATACTTTTTGTTGAATTGCTACTTTTTGCACTCCCCATTCCCAAGGTTTCTAAATAATCTAGTGAGCAAAATAGAGTTTTACTGGGGAGCAGAAATGTGGTGGCTGAGTGATACATTGGAGTTATGGTATCATTCTTTAATTGCTAGTGGCTAGCAGGCCATGCCAAGTCAGCAGAAGTGAACTCCTACGATGTTGTGCTTTAATCTTTCTTGCCTCTGAGATTTGAGGCTACAGTGATTATTACCGGGTAGAAAAAAATTATCAGAGTGACTTTAAATGGCTGTCCTACAGATAAAAACTATTGGCCATTTGTGTGCTGGGTGTAATAACAACATAGAAAAGTAATGACAGATTTTAGGATCCTACATTTTATGTTTTGTAGCTGTTTCAGTCTTTTAAATAAATGACAGGCATGTGAGCATTGGGGGTAATTGTACTTTTAATATGCCATTGTGATTGTTGAGGGAGAGAGAAGGGGAGTTAAATATAATTTCTAATGAGGAAAAGCAAAGAAGAAATTGAGATGATGTATTATTAAACGGACAGTAGGGATGAACTTAGAAATTTATTTTTTTTCATGCAAAGGATTAGATAGAATGATATAACTGAATGTGCCTTTTTGCAACTTCAATGCTGCATAAATCAGAGTGAGATTAGAAAAATCTTTTAATTGATGATCTGTGCAACTGGAATTCAGTCCTGAAGTCGAAATGTGCTGAAGCTTTGCGAACAGTTAACAGTGTACTGTGTAAGCTATATAGAGGATTTTCCTGGTTTCCATTTTTCAGTTTGTTTGCAGTGCAATTTTTATAGATTCTGCTTTAAAGACTGAATTTTTAATTCGCTTTTCTATGGCACTTTTTCTTATAGTAACCAGTGCTTTACAAATAACAAATGCATATTTGAAACACCCCAGTTTTCTGAGGTGACATCTTAGTTTTCACCCTTCCTAATTTACTGAGACATTAAGTTAAAAATTGTTTCCACTTTATTGGAATGCTCTACAGAAGAGTCTGGAACCTGATTTGGGAAAGTGTTGAGTGTTTCATGACACTTTGCACTGCAAGTACATCTCAAGTGCCCTTCTTTATATTATGTTCAGGTTTATTGACTGTCAACTTTGTTGCAGTATCCCTGCTTAGCTATGTCCTTTTCTGTGAATTAAGTGAATCCATTTTTTGAAGTGTAATGAACACATTTGGGATAAGACTATATGTGCATGGAACTGATAAAAAAACAAGATCAACTCTCTCTGAAGGGTTACAATCCCTTGCTGAATACTAATTTTCAGGTGTTTTAAGTCTGCATGTAAAACCTGAATTTAGTCATTTAGTGCCAGCTTCACTTCTGTCATACTTAAAAGTAACATTCTGGTGTACTGCAATATGCTGTAGACTAAATCTTTTGTTGATAGATGCTACCAATTAGCATACAGGGGAGAATAAACATGAAAAAAACTCAACAAGCAATAAACCATTCAGTTCTCCTCAAAGAGGCTGATTCAGCATAATAGAGAGACTGGGAAATCCTTCAGTGATATGAGGAGGAAAGTAAACACTCTCCTCAAGAGCAGAAGCTTAAGGTTGCAAACATTTTTGCTTTGTTCTTTTGATGAGAAAAATTAGGTGGAAAAGGATAACTTGATGTAGTGAAGATAAATGAGAACAGTTTATAAGTAGATTTGCTAGAAGTTGTCTGGCCTAGCAGACAGCAGATTGACTTTAGTCCCTGAAAGAGACAGAGCTTTTATATAGCATCATCCCTTAATACCCCACAGCCTCCCTCACTCCCACAAACCCCAACAAAATGTCCAACAAAAAAAATATACATTGGTGGAGTGTTCCAGAAGTTAGTTCCACTGCAGCTTACTCAGTAAACCTACTAATGAGGAGGTCAAACACCTTTAAGTGGCTTTAACTGAGCAGATCCTTTTGTATGGATATATACATCCTATGAGGTGCAGCTGAGGGAGCTGGGGTGGTTTAGTCTGAAGAGGAGGAGGCTGAGAGGAGACCTTATCACTCTCTACAACTGCCTGAAAGGAGGTTGGAGCGTGGAGTGGGACAGCCTCTTCTCCCTGGTGACGTGTGATAGGACCAGAGAGAATGGATACAAGTTGTGCCAGGGGAAGGTTAGGCTGGATATTAGGAAACATGTCTTCACTGAAAGGCTTATCAAACATTGGAATAGTCTGCCCAGGGTAGTGGTGGAGTCACCATCCCTGGAGGCATTTAAATGGTGTGTGGACCTGGTGCTCAGGGACATGGTTTAGTGGTGAGCTTGCAGTGTTGGGTTGAAGGTCGGAGTAGATAATCTTGAAGGTCTCTTCCAACCAAAGACATTCTGTGACTCTGTGATTCTGTATTTAGTTTGAAAAAACCCAGAAAGACTCCTGAGATGCCATACTCTCCAGAGCTGCTTCTGTGCTCCTCACAAAGTTACAGGAAAGCTGGGAAGATGCCAGATACAGGCTATTCTTGCTTCAGTGTCCTTATCCCTTGGATGATTGTTAAGTTCTTTTTAAACAGAGATCTATTTTTTTAACCACCTCTTTGAATGGCTATTTGGAGAGCCTTCTCATTGTTACCTTGGTTTGATTCCCATTTAAGACTGCACATCATAAAGATACCATTAATTGACATTGGCATTAATACCTAGAGATCATTAATGAAAAGTGTATGTCTTAACTGTCAAGACTGTAATGGAGCTGTTTAGTTCTAGGTTATATTTCTATTTATACTGTTTGTTCAAGGCTAATATCAAACAGCAGTCTCCTTGACTACTAATACAGCTTACAGCTTGGGGATTTTTCCCTTTCTTCCAAACAGCTTCATGCTTTGGATTTGCAGAAAATTATAACCTAAGGGAACAATACTTCAAGGTTAATACAATCAACCTTGACAATCCTCCTCCAGAAAAATAATACATTACCCTGTATAGGAACAGCTGTGATACAGCACGAACATCAAATATTGCAGGTATTTCTGACACTGTATATTTTGACTGTATTTTTATTTTCTCTCCACCTTCTTACTCTCCTTGGGAAAGTAGATTCCTTTTGAAGATTTTTTTTTTTTTTTTTTGCTTATCATACCGAAATTTGTCAGTGTTGTAGATAAAGCATGAGGATGTAAAAGCAAATTATTTAACATACCTGAAATCATACACATACAAGGAGAAATAGACTACTGTCAAATAACACTGATAGGATCTTGTGCTTTTTTTATGGCTCTTAGCCATAAAGAAAAAAGAGGGACAAGATGGGTTTTCCTACTGCAGAAGTCAGAAAGCTAACCTTTGTATTTAAAATGTGCTTAAATGGACTGTATTGATATCTGAATTCATTGATAACCCAAAAGCAAAAGAGTACTATCATTTCACAATTTGTATCCTAAGACAGATGGAGAACCAAAATGATGCGACATACTATAGCTAACCCTGCTCCTGATCCTGTTTTGCTGAATTAACAGAGTGTAAGAGTACAGTGTGCAAAAATACTTTCTCATGGCAATTTTTAGAGAATTTTAGAAACAAAAATTAGTTTAGGTGTCTGTTTATGTCTATGAGGGCAGAAAGCAGAGACAGAAAAGGAATACAACCTCTTAAGTCCAGGATGTAAACTCTACTTTCTAACAGATTCTTTCTCCCAGCTGACAAATTGGTTGATTTATTAATAGGAGTAATAGGATTTAAAATAGGATTAAGTAATGAGTAAATGAGTAAAAGGATTAAGTGATAATTAAAAGTAGGATTTGGTAATAGGGATACAAGAAGGAAGGCTAAGGACCTTTAGGAATTACATGTGGAAAATGATGTAAAAGACAAGAAGAAGGGCTTCTTCAAGTACATCAATAGGAAGACTAGGGAAAATATAGGCCTGCTGCTGAATGAGATGGGTGCCCTGGTGATGAAGGATACAGAGAAGGTGGAGTTAATGAATGTCTTCTTTGCTTCAGTCTTTATTGCTGACTAGCACTCGGGAATCCCAATCCCTGAAGGTAAGAAAGAAAGCCTGGAGCAAAGGGGACTCTCCCTTAGGAATATGGGATCATCAAATTGTTTGGGTTCAGTTCCCAGTTCCAACCCCCCCTGCCATGGGCAGGGGATGACTCCTGTTAGACCACGTTTCTTAAAGCCCCATCCAACATACCCTTGAACACATCCAGTGATGCAGCATCCACAGCTTTCCTTGGGCAACCTGTTCCAGTGTCTAACCACCCTCACAGTGAAGAACTTCTTCATAATTTCTAATCTAAATCTCACCTCTTCCAGTCTGAAGCCATCACTCCTTGTCCTTCACTCCTTGTCCTATCACTTACAAGCCCTTGTAAAATGTCCCTCTCCAGCTTTCTTGTAGACCCCCTTCAGATACTGGAAGGCTAAAATAAGATCTTCCCTGAGCCACCTTCTTCAGGCTAAAAAACCACAACTCTGTCAGCCTGTTGTCATCAGAGAGGTCTTTCAGCCCTGTGACCATCTTTGTGGCCCTTTTCTGGACCCACTCCAATAAGTCCATATCCTTCTTGTGTTGGGGACTCCAGAACTGGTGGAGGTCTAACAAGAGCAGAGCAGAGGGGGAGAATCATCTCCCTTGACTGTCTGGCCATACTTCTTTTGATACAGCCTAGGATATGGTTTGCTTTCTGGGCTGCACTCGCATGTTGTCGGTTCCTGTTGAGCTTTTTGTCAACACCAGCCCCAGATCTTTCACCTTAACACTGCTCTAAATCCATAGTCTGCCCAGGATGTATTTGTGCTTGGGATTGCCCCACCTCAGGTGCAGGACTTTGCACTTGGCCTTGTTGAACTTCATGAGGTTGGCGTGGACACACCTGTCAAGTCCATCAATGTGTCTTGGTTGAGGAGGATTGGGTTAGAGATGATTTATGCAAGCTGGAAACCCACAAATCCATGGGCCCCAATGAGTTGCAACCATGAGTGCTGAGGGAGTTGGCTAAGTACTGCTAAGTCACTCTCCACCATTTTTGAAAGGTCCTGGAGAACAGGAGAGGTGCCAATGTCACTCCAGCTTCAAAAAGGGCAAGAAGGAGGACCCAGGACATTATAGGCCAGTCAGCCTCACCTCCATCCCTGGAAAGGTGGTGGAACAGCTTGTTTTGGGCATCATGTCAAGGCGCATGGCGGAAAAGAAAGTTATCAGATGTGGTCAGCATGGATTCTTTGAGGGGAAATCATGCTTGACCAATCTGATAGCCTATTATAATGGTGTGAGTAGCTGAGGGGAGAGCAGTGGATGTTGTCTACCTTGACTTCAGCAAGACTTTTGACACTGTCTCCCATAACCTCCTCGTAGGTAATGTTAAGAAGTGTGGGTCAGATGAGTGGACAGTGAGATGGGTTGAGAACTGGCTGAATGACAGAGCTCAGAAGGTTGTGATCAGCAGTGCAGAGTCTAGTTGGAGGCCTGCAGCTAAGAGTGCTCCCTGGGGGTCAGTACCGGGTCCAGTCTTGTTCAACATATTCACCAAAGTCCTGGAAGAAGGGATAGAGTGGACCCTCAGCAAGGTTGTTGATGACACAAAACTGGGGGAGGTGGCTGACACACCAGAAGGCTGTGCTGACATCCAGTGTGACCTGGACAGGCTGGAGAGTTGGGTGGAGGGGAACCTAATGAAGTTCAACAAGGGCAAGTGCAGAGTCCTGCACCTGGGGAGGAATAACCCCATGCACCAATTTAGTTTAGCAGCTGACCTGCTTAAATGCAGCTCTGTGGAAAAGGATATGGGAATTGTGGTGGACAACAGGTTAGCCATGAGCCAGCAATGTGCTCTTGTGGCCAAGAAGTCCAGTGGTATCCTGGGATGCATTATGAAGGATGTGACCACCAGGTCGAGGGAAGTTCTCCTCCCCCTCTCTTCTGCACTGCTGAGGCCACTTGTGGAGTACTGTGTCCAGTTCTGGGCTCCCCAGTGCAAGAGAGACATGGAACTACTGGAGAAAGTCTAAACAGAGGGCTACAAAGATGATTTGGGGACTAGAGCATCTCTCTTAGGAAGAAAGGCTGGGAGACTTGGGTCTGTTTAGCCTGGAGAAGAGAATACTGAGAGTGGATCTTATCAATGCTTATAAATATCTACAGGGAGGGTATTGAGAGGATGGTGTCAGACTCTTCTCAGTGGTGCCCACTGATAGGACAAGAGGCAACAGGCACAAGCTGGAATGTGTGAAGTTCCACCTGAAGATGAGGAAAAACTTTACTGTGAGTCTGATGGAGCACTGGACAGGCTGCCCAGAGAGGTTGTAAAGTCTCCTTCTCTGGAGACTCTCAAAACCCGCTGGACACATTCCTGTGCAACCTGCTTTAGCAGGGTGATTGGACTAGATGATCTCCAGAGGTTCCTTCCAACCCCTACCATTCTGTGATTCTGTGAATAGGAATTTAGAGCTCTTGAAATATGGCACAAGCAATCTTGTTATTCAAAAAGAGGAAACAACTTTTGAAATAGAGGAGCACGTAGGAACAGCACTATATTAATCCTTAAAGTTCTGTTTAACATTTCTGTAGACCTCTACTGTTTTGAATTGCTGTGCAAATGGTAACTAGTGCAACGGAGAATAAAATGTCTTTAATCCTCAAATTGAAGTATAGCAGTTTCTTGATGTAACCGGTGCTTTTAAATGAAAACTTATTTTAATTTACATGGATGCTATAAGCACTCAAATTATGGGAAGGTCATGGCAATAATTTCTGAAAGCACTAAGATTTTATTACAAGCTCAGTTCTTGTCTGATTATATCCGAAAATCAGGTATTAGATGAATCAGGTCAAGTCTAGCATAAATGTTGTATGGACTTACCTTGTTATCTACTGTTGCTTTTTAAAAATTTTTGTTGGAATAGGCATCTATAGTGCTATTGTATAATGTAGTGGTAAGAATCATTAGTACAGTGTGCATTAGGACAGAAAAAGAGATGCATATTTGTGTGATGTATCTCACCGTGGTATTCAAGCCCTTCTATAGTGGAGAAACTATATCAGAGATTGCTACAGTAGATGCCACCATTAGTCAGTTATAGTTTATTTGACCAGAGATTTTAATAGGATTCTATTCTGCTCTGTATATGAAGTGAAAACCAAAATTTTATAATTTTATGAAATGAATATTTTATTTCTATTATGAATGGTTTCTGTTAACCTTATTTCTGAGGTATTATATTACTGGATAATAGCTGAAAGTGCAAGTGTGAAATTTCCTTGCATGGAAACAAGGATAGAAAGCTTTCATTTATTGTTTCTCCCTACTCACAAAATTTCTGTTGCAGAACAGAGCACAGACTTCATTTATGCCATTAGTTAACCTTCAAGCAGGTTTGATGTTTTGTCAAATGTACACTGTACATCCATTTCTTCATAAATTACTCTCTACAGTTTGGGAATGTATATTTTTTCCCTTTTCGCTATGCTATGGAAAAGTCTTACTCATGTTGCTATAATGTTATACAACAGCTTGTGATAATATTATGCATGGAGGAGGAATATAAATGTTATTCATCCATTAGTCAAAAACCTTGCTATGCATGAAAATTATCCACCCAAAGAAGGGGCTGAGCTGTCAGTCAGGTGTTTATTTCATGTGGTTCTAGAGTCAGTGTCATCAAGAAGAACTGCATAAATCTTACAGGCTACATAATAACAGTGTACTTGTGAGGTGCAGAATTTCCTATCTAACTGAGCCTGCAATCAGACATTATAGAGTGCAATAGCTGGGGAATTATGGAAGAGACTGTTGATTAGGCCTAACTGAAGTGAGGCATGGAGATTAAAGTCAGTCAAATTTTTTGAATCTCAGAAATGGTGTGGTATTATGAAATCCAATGGCTTCTAATAGGTGCAGGTACCCTCAAGTTCCTGATTTTCTGTGTCAATGCCTCCAAAATTTGCTTTTCTATCATTACTCATTTAAACTACATAGTTCAGTTCCAGTTCTGCCAGCCCTACTACTCCATCCAGTCCAATGTTTCAGAAGCTCAGGCTGTCAGTCCGATCATATTCCCCTAGTATTTGATTCTCCCTTGATACACTGGAAAACGCATACTAGGATGCTTCAGGCATTTGATTTCATATGTGTTTTCCACCTTCCATTTTGATTTTTGTATAACCTGTCAACTTCTTTTCACCCTTTCAGCAAAGTGTAGACACTGTTGATAGCTTTGAGATTCTTTAGCACATACCCAACTTTTGCCTTTTTGGCTGACATCAGCTTCTGGATCTTGACACCAACCTCACAGGCCCTGACACTAAGATGTTCAAGCTCCTGGGTCTTTACACTGACTAAACCTGTTTCACTCAGGCTGCTGATACTTTGAATTTCTAGTACAATCTATTTTGGAAAAGTGTGACAGGCTTGATGTAATTTAAAACTTAGCAAATAAGTCTCCAATTCATCGAGATATCTGTCTGAACTTGAATGATCATGTGCACACTTGAAAACTATTAAAATCTTGGGGGATGTTGCCCTTGAGCATGATTTGCTTTACTGATTTGAGCTTTGAGATGGTTTCTCTGTCCTCTTTCCTACATATCTTTTTTACTTGTTGCAAAGATTGCCACCATTGCATAAGAACTGTACTTTTAGATATGATGTTCTCTTGGTATTGCATGCTGAGACTAACAACCGCTCCACTAATTGTAATTTCTCTTTTACCCCTACTGACTCCTCCTGATGATAAAATGAAGTGTTTCTTGGAGGTAGGCCAGTAGTGAAGCTGACAGTCCCAGAAGCTTCTTAGTTATACTCCTTCAATGAATTTCCAGGCTGAGTGACTGCAATGCAGTAAAGTAGATTCTTTAGACAAGGTCGGGCTAGTATTCAGCAGCATGCAAATAGAAATCACAGCTCGGCACAGACATATCTCACTCTGTCACATGTGTTGCCTGCTGACAAATTAATAACTTTCAGGATTTAAACACAGATGTTTTTCAAGCCTGTTCACTATTTTTTGTGGAAACTGTACCATATCTACCTTATACATTTATTTTTCTTTATGAGGTGAATCACTGAGCTGAAAATAATTATCAACTATCTGCTCATATCCCACTGAGTATTACTGTGGGTTGGTATTAGTTTGCAGTGCTGTCTGCAAGCTGTCCATATATCAGTGATTTGAAAGGTATCCCATGAACCTCTGCATCCAGATGATGTGGGTAAATGCTGTGTTTTCTTTCTACCTGTCTTACAAAGATGAGCTTATGACACCAGTGCCTGCAGCAGAAGAGTGATACTAAAGTGTTTCTTCTGCCATCAGTTACTACTGCTGTCATTATGGGAAGTCATGCTGGTGTTACTTTCTGCTCTCTGCTTCTGTTCAGGAAGTGGTATATGATGCCCTGGCATGTATCAGATGCTGAGCTAGAAATATTCTTAGAGCATATTGTGGAGTGTGTGTGAAGAAAAGCTTCTTCAAGCACATCTGAATTAAGACTTCGAGGTGGAAAAGATGAAAATTTCCCAGTGTTTGTCACTCACTTTGTGGCAAAGATCTGCCTCCAGGGATTAAGGGGAGGGTCTGAGCCAGAGAAGAAAGCATCAAAATATGTATTGCAGGAGGAAGGGTTTTGCAGGACAAACTTGTAGTAGTGGACCAGAGACTTCTCCAGGACAAGAGCTAGAAAGGAGACTTGGTGGTTCCAGACATTGTTTATCTCTGGTAGTTACTCAAGATGAAATGGGAGGCTAAGAAATAAGCAGAAACCTGAACATGTCAGAAGAAACTTCTGTGGTGTTTGGCACACTGCTAGCTTTCATTTTCTTAAATATGAAGATCCTTTCAAGGCTTGCAGGGCAAGGTGTGGGTAGTTACTTTCTGGTGTTGTCTCCTATCTAATTTCCCCAGTTGCAAAACCAGGGTCTCTGCCCTAGGACAGTCTGACCTGCACAGTAGCTTAACTGCAGTGTTCTGGGAGAGGGACAGGGAAACCTGCTCTTCTAGATGTCTTGGTTTAACCACAGCTGCAAGTAAGCACCATGCAGCCTCTTGCTCACTCCTCCCCCCACCCTCACGGTGGGATGGGAGAGAGAATTGGGAGACAAAGGTAAAACCTTGTGGGTTGAGATAAGGAAAGTTTAGTAGAACAACACAGAATAGAAATAACAGTAATAGGAATGGAATAATGAAATAATGTAATGAAATATAAATGAAAACTAATGAAATAATATAAAAACCAAGTATAAAACACAATGTTTGCCACACTGGAAATGCCTGGCCCTGGCCTGACTGCAGCCCATTCAAATCATGTACCCTTCCCCTAGGCCAGCCCTCCCCTTATATAGTGGGCATGATGTCAGTATTGTGTCGAATAACCCATTGGCTGGTGTGGTTGGCTATCCTGGTTGTGGCCCCTACCAGCTTCTTATCACAGAGTCATAGAATGATTTGGGTTGGAAGGGATCTTTAAAGGTCATCTAGTTCCAAACCCCCTGCAATGAGCAGGGACATCTTCAGCTAGGTCAGGTTGCTCAGAGCCCTGGCCAACATGACCGGGAATGTTTCCAGGGATGGGACAATCGACCACCTCTCTGGCCAACCTGTGCCAGTGTTTCACCACACTCGTAAAAAATTTCTTCCTTGTATCTACTCTGAAATGATACCATTGTTCCTGGGAAAAATTTGACAGTTTCAAAAAATGAAAAATGACTGTTAGAATGATGGATTAGTCTCTCTGTATACATAATGCATAATGTAAGTTCAATATACTGGAGTGCATTTAAGTTCTTTCAGCTATAGAAGTTAGAAAAAAATACTCCAAAACTTCTAACGTGTTTCCAGTCTTTTAAAATAATGCTTGCCTGGAAGTCACATTAGATCCAATTCCAAGGTGAGTGGTGTTGAGAGATGGAAGTTTCAGTACAGAAATGAGAATACTGCTCACTTCAAAGTCAATAACCTTAGTTATCTTCTAGAATAAGCTTAATGACACTAGTGTATTTTTCTTAAATTAGAAGGTAAGAATAAGTATGGAAAAATAACTTTCTTTCTCTCCAGCATATTCTGTTCAGTTTGAAAATGAGAATAATAAAATTAAAGAGTACGTAAATTCCATTTAACTACTAAAACCAAGAAATCCAGTATTTTTATTATTTTTATTAAAACACATGCTCTTAAGTGTATTTTGCAGGGAGGAAGTATTGTTTTGTTTTTACTGTTTTGGGCTGGCATACTTATTCAGGCCTATCAGTAATTCCATGCTGTTTCATGAAGAATGAGAGGGGGAGGATTGAACAAAACCCAGAGTACTGTGCACTCTTGCAGATATTGTAGAAAGCTGCTATATCAAGAAATAGGAAGCTTGACAAAAATGCTGGAAATCAGAAGTATTCTAGAACACCGTACAAAGTTTATCACTAGAAAACCATCTTAGAGGTTCACTTTATGTAAATTTACCTTTACTTTCCAACTAATTATGCAAATTTTTTTTGCATCTTCATAAGAAGAGATATGGAGTATATGATACTTCAAAAAGTTTCCTCGACTAATTTCGTGTCAAAACTAAAATGCACAATTATTCTTCTTAAAGTAAATTTTACATGCTGTAACAATAGAAAAATTTAGATAGGTCAGATATTCATGGTGATATGTGAACTTTCTGCCCTAGAAAAGACATTTAAATTACAGGCTCAGTGGGAGGGAAGTGGATGCATGCTTTTTGCTCTAAGCTACAAAATGAAGTCTGTGCTAGAATTCAGAGCTAGTTACACTAAGAGCTTCAATGAAAACATAGCCACTAACTACCAGATTTATTTTTTTTTTCCTCATTTTGCTCAGTTGGGGGTTTATTTTAATTTAAATATTATATGGTAAATATATACCTTGATTGCTGGTAGCAGTGATACCTTTATTTTTTTCCTATATACTTCAGAAATAAAGCTCACAACTTGCAAAATTTCATGATACTACCTGATCTTTCTACTGTGACAGTATAAATTACAGACATGGATACATATTTACACTCTACCTTAATAAAAAAATTTGGACATGCCTCTGTTTTGGGCAAAAGTGCTTTTGGACCTCAGTCAATTGTTCCTATCCACTTAAGAAGTCTATGGCTCAGGGTACATTCCTACCTAGAATAAAAACTCCTTTTACTACATTAAAAATATGCTGTTCAAAGTACTAAAGCAGGTGTTATAAGATTTTGAGCAGGAGTATAAAGTATTAATTAGGTTGATCTGTGAGGTCAAAGAGACTTTATGGCACCATATTAAACAGACACATAGGAAAGTGTCTACCTAAGTTTTTAATGATACCACTGTGGTCACTCATAGTCATGGGAATTTTGAATGCGTTGTCGTGCTCTGGTGGTTGCAATTTTGTTAGTTTGTTTAACAAGTGCTTGTATTTCTCCCTAGGAAAGTATTGTACTACTTGAATAGTAGTAGACTAATGTCAACTGTAGGGCAGGACTGAGAGGGTCTCTTAATAGTGGGTATCTTGGAGAATAGTAGGAAACCAACAGTGAATTAAACACCTGTGAGATGGTGCTGGTCTAAGAGTGGTCCAGTCTAAGAGAGAGCAAGTGAGAGCTGACAGGAGTTTTAATATGTGTAAAATGGAAGATTCATAGACTGCTGTCAGGCGAGTATAAAATACTTGTGTAAGTTAGCAGAAACACTGCCTTGGTGGTGTCAGGACACGCATTTAGAACACCATGGTAACTGGTGAAAAAGGAAGGTAGCCAACCACTAAATGCAAGTTGCTGTATTAACTTGGTGGGGCCAAGCAGAAATAAATTACAGGGACTGCCCACAGTAATGGTGAGAATAGCTGACAAACACAAAGTGTTATGTTGTTGTTGTGGTCATGTAAGTGAATGCTTTTGGAAGCAATCTGCGTTCGTCTTCCTGTCAAGCTGGTGAGTTTCTCACATACTTGTGTCTCTAATGCAGTAGGTCACCTGTCAACTTTTTTGTTGACCTTGGAGTTTGAACTGAAAAACATCTGTTTTCATCCCCTGGCTGGATGTTCCTTGAAAGTACACTTGAAGACAAGACCAGATACTTCAGATGACCTTAGTTTTCCCCCCTGTTTTTCTGATCTGACTTGGAGTGACAAGATCTTGTTATCTATTCAAGGCTTTATTCTGAAGTAGTAAGGACTGGCAGCAAAAGCAAGTATTTTGTCAGGCGGGATATTCTAACTTGAGGGGAAGTGGAGCAGCCTGCTGACAAAACTTATCTATATGTCTCTGAAGAGACCTTGCTTAAAAGTTTGCTTTTCTAGTCTTCTTTCATCTCATTCCAGAAAACAAATATAATTTATAGTACTTGGAATTTATTTTTTTTTAATTTAAAGCTAGAGTTGATGTGTTTTATAGACTCATAAAGTAAGCAAAGCCAGGAAAGCTACTGTAGGTAATATTACCATAAATTTACTTACTGGGACTAGTGTAATAGTGGATTACTTTATGTCACAGTTTTACACATAGGACACCATAATAGACCTAATTATTTATAAGCATCTGTAGAAAAACAGAAGGTGAGAATATAGAAGGCTTTATGAGAAACATTAAAAGTAATAAGATTTCACACATTCAATTTCTGCTTCTTCAATAATTCTCTTTACATTTGACTTGTTTGATTTGCTTTGTATTGCACAATAGAAAGTCCAGGAAAAAATAATGTTTCTTTTTCTTTGATGTGGACAATAATAAAAATTTGTGTACACATTTTATTTTGTCCTGGTTTGAGTGAGAACAGAACTAATTCTGTTTGGTGATTTTACTTTTCAGCTCAGTTCTTCTAACTCACTGCACCGTCTGAAGTTAGCAGCCTGTTTTCCCAGGCAGTGTCTGCTGCTGGCAGTGATAACACCCCATGGTTAGAGTTACTACCAAGGAGTAACTCTGTTCTAGTTTCCTTTTCTAATTGCTAAGTTTCTCTCCCTTATTCCCTTTCTCATGCCCTTTGAGGATGGAGAGGGGTTAACAGAGAGCATCTGTTACAGGTCTGAGGGGCTGCCCTGACCCTAAAACCATGACATGTTTTAAAAGAATGGGTTAATGAAAGTGGCAGAAGAAAATTTCCTTATGAAAAAATTGCCAAAACACTAAGACTAACTAAGAAATTGCAGTTGGTTTCAACCCAAATTTTCATGCTGAAGACAAAGTGCCAGAAAAGGAATTAACAGTTTTGAGCCTTATTCAACTGTACCACCTTTTTTAGAAATGGCATAAATTAATTTACTTTTTTTCCCAATAAGGAGTTTTAATATTATATATTTTATTTTTTTGAAACCATCTAAGAGTGAGAAAACACAGAGCCTCATCACCCTGGCACTGGGGTACTTAAATGTTTAGTTTTCTAAAATATGATTATACACTCTAGATGATTTTCTAGAAAAGCTGAGAACATCTGTTGCTTAATTTTCTCTGTGTATTTGTGGATATGAATACTATAGTACATACAAAATAATAAATATATTTTTTGTGTGTTTTACATAAAATAGTGATAAGAAACAATGATAATTTAAGGTCAGACTAAAATAATAATAAATTTGGGCTCCCAAATGAACTATACTGAAGATCATTTGCTAGTCACCCATTTGTAAGTTTGAATTTTCATAATAACTTTTCTCTGTTTTAATTTTAACAAAAGAAGTGTGATGCCTTCAAGTGAAAGGACATCCAAGTGACAAAAGTGTCTGAGCTGCACTGAGGCTCTTTCTGTGTGTATGTTTCTAATCTGCTTTAGGAAAAATACAGCATCTCCCCAAATGATGTTTTTTACTACTGCATTGAAGCAATCCCTCTTTCATTATGTATAAACATACACCTTTATATTGAATTTAAAACTCTAGTATAAATAACAGCTGATATTTCTCCTCTTAAGTATTATAGGCCTAGATGCTTTCCTTAACATCACACATATTTAAAACACATTTATTTTTTACATAATAGATGAAGACATATGAGATTTAGATTAAATTTATTTTTATCTTTTAGGTAATTTGAATTCGTACTACCTGCAAAGGGAAGAGAGCAGAAATTGAAATAACATAAATTTACCTTAGATGTTTGAAGTGGAATACAATTTCTGTAGATTTTAAATAGGAGTAACTGTGAATGTGTGTGTGTTTCTAGTTGACAAGGGTCTATGGATAGAAAGAAGTAAACATTATTACATGATCAAGTGTCTTGGAAGCCTAATCTACAATTATAAAATATAATGCATTGGGTAGGCATTAAGCACTCACAATATGGTGCTATGAATTAGAAAAGATTACTAACTCTATGGCATATATTGTGAGATGACAGATATTCACTTTACCTTTAAAGTGAATAACGCTGTTGGTGTTGGTGTTGTTGGTGTTGGTGTTGACAATATTCTATTGTGAACTTGCTCTATTCCAGATTTTAATGAATTCCTAGGATTGCTGGGGCTTGTGGTACAAGTTAGTGTTTGGAAAGCTCTTTTCTAAAGTGTCCCAGAAAAATGTAAAAGCTATCCAACAGCTCATGTGCTAGTAAGCTGCTGCTGGAGGTTCTGGAGCGGGTCCAGAGAAGGGCAACGAAGCTGGTGAAAGGTCTTGAGAATAAGTCTCATGAGGAGCGGCTACGGGAACTGGGGTTGTTTAGTCTGAAGAAGAGGATGCTGAGGGTAGATGTTGCTCTCTACAACTGCCTGAAAGGAGGTTGTAGAGAGGTGGGTGCTGGTCTCTTCTAACAAGTCACAACTGATAGGATGTTGGAAATGGTATCAAGTTGTGCCAGGGGAGGTTTAGGTTTGGCATTATGAAAAGCTTCTATACCGAAAGGGTTATCAAAGACTGGAACAGGCTGGCCAGGGAAGTGCTGGATTGCCACTCCTGAATGTATTTAAAAGACATCTAGGTATGGTGCTCAGGGATATGGTGCAGTAGTGGCCCCGGTAGAGTTAGATAATGGTTGGACATGATGATCTTAAAGGTCTTTTCCAACCACAGCGATTCTGTGATTGAATTGGGTGCAGGAATCAAGATTTTGGTAGCCCTGGAGGCCTGCAGGAGTGCTGCAGTGTTTCCCTTTGTTGAACTTCAAGGATTTCTTGTTAGCCTATTTCTCCAACCTGTTGAGGTTCCTTGAATTGTTGCAAAACCATTTGGTGTGTTGGAAACTTCTGCTAATTTTGTGTCACCTGCGAAGTGCTGAGGGTGCATTCTCTCCCATTGTCCAGGTCATTAATGAAGACATTAAACAGTATTAGCCCCATTAATGCCTCCAGGGGCACACAACTAACGACTGGCCGACAAAGCTGGACTTTGTGCCATAGATCAACACCCTTGGTCACTGGGTGATCAGTGCCA
This sequence comes from Chloroceryle amazona, assembly GCA_027560015.1. NCBI lineage: Eukaryota > Metazoa > Chordata > Aves > Coraciiformes > Cerylidae > Chloroceryle > Chloroceryle amazona. The sequence goes on along the minus strand of JANHFX010000341.1, from coordinate 24,086 downwards.
TTGATCACCAGGCCGAACAGTTCAGACAGTTTTCAACCCACCTCACCATTCACTTCTAGTTTGTACTTCATCAGTTTGTCAGGGAGAACTTTATGGCAAACAGTGCTGAATGACTTGCTGGAGTCATGGCAAAAGATTTCCACTGCTCTTCCCACATCCACCATGCCATTCATTACATTGTAGAAGTCTATGAGGATGATCAAGCATTCTCTTCTGTTTTATTATTAATCAGTTGTATCTGCTTGTACAGCTTTCTTCAGTTTCTTTCTCCACCTGTCTTTTTTTGTTTTTTTTTTTTTTTTTTGGTCCTGCAACCAATGGTTCATTATATTAGTATTGTTTTCTTGAGTCTTTTAACCAAAATTGTGGGTTTCATTTTGAAAGAAAAACATTGAACATGTAAAGATTAACATAATTTTAATTTCTTAAAGCTAATGGAAATCAATGAAACAATGTAAGCACAACTACACAGAGTCTTAAATAATGGATTTAATGGAATTAAGTGAACCACTGGCATCTTCAGCACTCTCCCAATGAAGGGATGGAGACGGAGATGCTCTGAAATAAAGTTTTTTAGCCATTTTGTTGCAGTGTAGAGGTTGTGAGGCAGCCACTTTATTTATTTTGGTTTCTAACCTTTGGCTTTTTAAAAATCAAATCAAATCAGTAAAATTGGAAATGGTCTGAGTAGCACAATAAGATTAAAAAGAATAATAATAAAATTAGTCTGTTTGGACTAGAACTGTTACCAAAATTTTTACTTTACCCGTCTTAACAAGGAGATTGTTCAGAAAAACATGCAAAAATAGTATGCTAGTCAACCTGATGATTCATTCCATAGATTTACTTAGCAAGGAATAAAAAAATAAAGGAGTGTTTAACAAAGAAATGTTGCATATTGTGTAAATATTGCAACATAGCTATAATATCTATAATATTTGAAATTATAATTGGCCTTTCTGTTTTTTTGCCTCCTTCAGAACAAAATGGTCAGTAAGTGAATATGTGTCATTCTTCATTGTGTGGGGAAAATAACATGCACAGATAGGGAGTGAAGAGTCACTCTAATGTTTTCATTACATGGGACTTGCTGGTTTTTATGTCTGATAAAAATCTAGAAATATGAGCAATTTCAGTGTGATGAACCATAAGGCCCTTTATTTTGAAGGGTTTTATAGCAATATGTGCCAGTTTAAATTACTCTGAGTCCTATTTCCTTCAAAACAGAGATGGGTAATTTGAGATAATTATTTAAAAATGTACAGGACTATATTGACCTATTAACCATGACTGGAGGCTGTATCAAAAGTTTAGAATGAGAATAAACCAAATCATCTGCTCCAGCAGAGAAATGACTGAGCTATCTATAAACTACTTATATGCCCTTTTGCAACTAATCTTAAGGTGTAACAGATTTTTGCTCAGTATGGATTGCAGCTATCGTGAAGGTATTACCTGATGTGAAGTGCATTTTTGCGGCAAGTAGAGCCTTCATTAGGGCTTTGTAACAAGTAACAAGGGGAAACATCTTTGTACATTTTCACACCCCCATGACAGCTATCAATATTATTTTATATAAACAAATTGAATTATCATTTTATGCAATGTATGTAGAACTTAGTAAATATATTTCTGTTTCTTCAGACTTAAATTTGTCCCTTTTGTTTGTTACCTTCCTGACAGCTGACTAGTTTTGTCTTACTTGCTGATGTCTTTAGCCACTGTTTCCAATGGAATAACTAGATTTCTCTCAGATGATCATAAATAAATTGTGAGGCTTTTAAAGGATCTGCATTAATTTTGCTTGCAAAGTATTTTCTTTTTTTATTTTTATATATAGAACACAGAAAAATCATGTGGCATATAAGAAATTAAGATCTTTTTTTTTAATGAAGTAACCTATGAATAATTAAGTTTTACTGTTTTCTTTCAACATTCAGAAAATTATGTGTGTGTTATAAATTAATAGAGTCCCACAGGTTACTCTGAAGCTTCCAAATTAATATCTGAATATAGAGCTCCCCAGCTTTGTCCATAAAATGGGTACTGAATTGACTACAGTGGAGATAATAGGTTGTGTTGAAACTGTAAGGATCAAAATTGAAAGATGTGATTAGTAAAATTTCTCTGTGATCATTCTGGGAATCATTTTATTTAATAGTTGCTTTACTGTCTTGCCAGGAAAGGAGAGTGTATTAATAAGCTAGGATTTCATACAGAAGAAAGTATATTTTATGAAGTATTGGAATAATAGAAAGGAAGAAACTTAACAGGATAAAAAATAAAGTTTGAGTTCTTTGTGCATATTACTATGTGGAAGCTCATCAATTTTGAATAAGAGAGAAATTAATTGAACAATAGGTGTAATATTAAATCCTAGGGCAGTGTTTGATTAGTTTATGAAGGTGATTTTTTGATATGTTCACTTGGAGTCACAAGAGACTTCTGTTTTGAATAAAAGCGTGTAGAAAAATATAGTCTGTAGTTACTTAGATGTTTTTTCAAAAGTGAGGGATCATTTGGTGTATCTGATGATAGTCTTTCTGCTATGTCCTAACACTTTAAATTGATCACCTTTGGAAAATTAGGGTTTTTTTATCCGGCTTGTGGACTGTGTTTGTTTTTGTCTTATTTAGATCCCAACATCTAATCTTGATTATCCCTTTTCTTGTTGAGTATAGAAGGTATTTAGTTTGTATTATGTTTTCAATGATTATGTAAAAGGCATTCATACTCTTCATCTGAATGAAAGAAAATTATAATCCTCTGCATAAGTGTTGCAAATTTTTTGGGGGGGAATCCATGTTTAACAGTGTCCTTAATGAAAACACTAATATGTTAACAAATTAGACATTTCTGTGTAAAAACCAAAATGACTGCTTAAAAGTTCCCATTCTATGTGTTTGAAGATTTATATTTTTTAATTAGTAGATAAAAACGGCTTGTTACAGTGAAGAAAAGTAGAAATGAGAATAAAGAACCTACCTGTACAATAAAAAGAGTTCTAATAAGTTATTCACAAAAATGTCTTGTCCTGGTCCATCTAACAACTCTAAAAAGAAGTAGGCATGCAAATTTTGCTACCTTGAGCAGTAATGTGTTTTGTGATGGCCTAAAATCAAGAATAGAGGATTAAATAATCCGGATTCTTACGGAATTCATACTTGTCATGAACTCGAAAGCTTAAGTCATCCTAAACCTGTGTTTATGAAGTGATTTTTCCAAATTAATGCACAAGTCCTTTGTATGGCAATGAAGTATAAAAAGGGTTAGTGTGAGTAGAGTACATGTTTTATCACGAGAATAGGCCTGTGCAGGTACACCTTGCAGTTGCTCTGAAGAAGTATCTGTGGAATGGCAATAATTCTTCTGAATTATCAGTTAAGTGAATTTCTGCTGAGAATTGTACTTGAGAGGTATTATTGTAGGAAACTTCAAATGTAATTGAAAGGGAGATTATACAAAGGTGCACTTACATATCATGGTCATAGGTGAGTTGTGCAAGAGCAGGGTTATCTGAGAAATAAAGGTCTTATCTCTTCCACAAAACTCAGGGTAAATCCCTTTTTCCCAAGTCTCTTACAACAGAATATACCTATTTTGTTAGAGACTATAGAGAAAACTCTTAAAGAAAATTATATATATTTCCTCATTAAGTTTTTCCCACTACTTTCTTTATTTTTGGGGAGAGCTCTGAGAGAGAAGTGATTCAGATGTGTAGGGAAGATCTTGTCTTGGTCATGTAGGGAAAAAAAATGTCCAAAAGCACAGGTTCAGTTTGAGAATCCTGTTCAGCCTAGCTCTCCTTTTGAAAATTTGAGAGTACTTATTTGAATAATGTCTTTTTATTATTGATTGTTAGAAAATTTAGTAGACTAATGCTGATGTAAATGGTGGCAATTACATTAAATATGTATGCCGGCATCAGTAAAGCAATTGATTGTGTTATTGGCTAAATTTGTAAACATTGTTACCATAACAGCTGAATTTTTAATGGTAATTTCTGTTATCTTTCTGATTTGCCAGTGTAATTTAGAGTCTCTGCTAAAGGTAACAAATGTAAATCTAAATGTCTAACTAACAATTGTAAGACTAACAGTTGATACAGTGTGTTTCATCATCAGCTCCTCATTTATCAGATGGGAGAATGCACATAATTTTGTGTGTTTCTCTTTTTCAGAATGAACTGCAGCATACAACTCTTTGCTGGAGACTGTTTCTTTCTACCAACAAAAAGTGAAAATTTCCTATTTCCCCTCCACTCTTTCACTGAGATTTTTATTCACTTCCTTGTCTCTAGAAGGAACATTTTCTTTTCTTTCCCCTTTTTTTCTTTTTTGTTTTTCTGACAACCTGTTCATGGGAATATCTTGTAACATTGCTGCAACTGGAATTCCAAAGTCATTCTCAGTGAAACCATATATTTAAATCCTTAGCAGGGGTGATTAGAAAAATGAATTAACTTCTGGCTTCCTTTTAAAAAGAAACTATCACATTTTGACATGTAAAACTTTCCTCTTAAATGATTACAAAACTGAAAATGAAAGGTTATTCGATGGTTCATTTTGATATATTCTAGGAGATTAAATGTACAAATGTTTCTGAAATACAATGATTTCCTACTTCCCTAAACTCCCAGAATCCATTCTGTAAAGGTTTCTGAAATTGCTGTGATTAAAATTCTCATTGTTTCTTTCCTCTGCCAATTAAACTTCTGCCACAAGGCGCTTTAGTCTTTAGATGTTCCAAATTCTCTTACTGGAACTCAGCATGCTGCTGTTCTGCTGCTTTTTCTGTTGTTATGTGTATTCTGACCCGGCTGGCCTTGGCGTGCAGTCACTTAAACCTGCTTTGCTCCTACCTGAAGATGAAGAGATTTTTGACTCTGTGCTGAAGGTTTGACACATGATTGTTCTTTTCTGCAACTGCTCACAGCATGCGGAATCTCTTCTGCTAGTCTATAATGATAAAAACACACATTTTAATAGCTTTGTTTCCTCTTTGAAAAAAGGTCTATTAGTTTTGCATTAATGTAGTGTTCCTCCACTTCATTACTTGTTCGGTGCTATCTTGCTTTGCTTCATGTTTCTGATCTGAAAGCTGTCACCCTTATCTCAAAGTGGTCGCCCCTAGATTTTGCCCAGGTCTATCAATAAGCAAAATGCTAGCTCCTCTGTGAGCTATCAGAGTTATACCAAGAGGCTCTAGAGAAATCAGAGTAATAGGTAAGCTCTTTGGAAAAGAACTCAGTATCTGCAGTTACCAGGGAGATCACCTTGTCCTATGATGTAATCTTGGCCATATGCAGTCTAACTTATGGAGCAGTGCAAAAAATGAAGATGCTCCAGGGCCCACACTGAAATCAAAGCAAAATCTCTCCAGCAGTCCATAGAGCAGCATAAGCTAGCAAGTTTTTTGTTCAAAGTCAGGAAGTTTTGTAAAGCAATACTTGAACACCTGCTTTCTAATTGTTGCTCATTAACTTCACTGCTATAGGAGAAATGTCACCCTTACAGAGTAGACCACCTGGTTTAAGACAAAATTAGCTTTTCATGCAGAAGAATATGAATGCAATCATATGGCATAACTTTATCTGGGAATGGCAGCTAAGGTGTTTGTCTGGAAAAACTTTCCTTCCGTACTTCTATATGTGTGAAACTGGGTTTTAAAAGACAGTTTTAGGGTAAAAAGATAGAATTAAGCTTATAGTTAATGGTAGTGGTAAATGATTTCTAAGCTGAGTGATGGAGATGGCATGAGTAAGTGCCTGTGTTAGCAAATGCTCTTCCTTCTTGTAACTGAGCCATGAGACATTAGAATTATGTTGTGCTATAAAACTTAACTAACATTAAAGTATTCTCTCAGGTGATATACATTTTAACAATCCTGTATTAATAGACATATCCCAACAGTCCATTACAGATTTCACGGTTTAATTATCTCTTCTCAGTGTTTAGAACCTGTCTGGAATGTCCAGTCTTTGGCAATGAGTGGCAAACTCATCCTGATTTTAGTAAGTTTCTGCATGAAATAGTTTCATATCCTGTTAATAACTGTCTAAATTTTGGCTGTCTGGATAGTCAGCATGGACTTATGAAGGCTAAATCATGCTTGACGTAATTGCTTTCTACATTGAAATGAGGAAGAGGAAGCAGAAAGAGTGGTGCCTGTAATATACCTTAATTTTAGTTAGAATTTTTACACCATCTGCCACAGTATTTTCACTTGAAAGCTCATGAAATATGAACTGGAAATATGCATAATTAAGTGGCCTGAACATTGGCTGGATCTTCATGTTTAAAATGGAGCAATTGATGGATGAACATCTATTTGGTTGCTGGTAAATAGAGTGTTCTAGGAGTCAATACTGAGGCCTAGGTTATTGAATGTCTTCATCACTCATGGGTGATGAGACAGGCTGCACTTCTGTCAGATTTGTGGGTAACAGCAAATGGGCTGAAATGACAGACATACCAAACTTTCAGAGAGACCTTAGGAAACTTGAGGTTTGGCCCAACAGAAACATATTAATTACAGCACAGAAGAAATACAAGGGTCTGTATTGGGTGTAGAAGAATTCATGCATTACAGGCTGGGAACTGACTGTCTGAAAAACAGATCTGCTGAAAAGGACCTGGATATCCTTGTAGAAGCCAAGCTGAATATGAATGAGAAGTGTATTCTTATCTTAGAGAAAGCAAAATACACAGTGAAGCTCCTTAGGTGAGCATGGTTAGTAGATTTGAAGGACGCTATTCTTCTCTACTTCGTGGTGATGAAGATGCACATGGACTACTGTGTCAATGTTTGTCTGCCTGATTCAAGAACAACATTGAGTAGCTGGAGAGGGACTGCTGGATTTGGGGTACACATGTTCCATGAGGAGAGGTAGGGCAGGAAGAGGCGCCTAGAAGGGCAGCTTACAGCTAATTGAAAGGGTGACAAAGATGATGGACACAAACTCTCCTCTGCAGTGGCAGATGGTAAGCAAGAGACAATAGCCTCAGGTTGTGCCTTGGGAGGTTCATGTTGGACATTAGATGAAAACAACACTAGCACAGTAGTGCTGTGTAACAAATAGCCATATCTTGAACCTAGTGTTATTCAAGACTTTGCTAGTTAGAACCCCAGGTGGCCTGATACACAGACTTTGAGCCAGAGGTTGGACTAAAGACTCTAGAGGTGCCTTCCAAATAATGCTTTTATGATTATGTGGATTTTTACTTCCATTACTTCTACTTCACCCAAAGACAAAAAAAATAATAATTTTACAGACAGATAATTCTGCCTACCGTACTGTTAGGAAGGCTTTCTCAGTTTGTTATTGTGCTGTTGATTCATGGAATGAGAGCTTATTTACTTTTTGTTGACAGCTGAGACATGGAAACATTGGTCATGATTGTGATTTGATATCTCCTAAATTAGTAATATGTTTGAAGACTTTTTCCAAACCGGGATTAATACCAAAGCAAATACATGGAACAAAGCTCTGCAGCTGAAATCAGCTAAGTCCCACCTTTCTTATCTTTTTTCCCTCTTTCCACTTCTGTCAGTTTTAGGTCACATTAAATCCGAATAATTTACTAAAGCCATGATTTGGGCAGAAGCAGCTTAATATGTCATGAAAACATAGTAAATAGTAAACTCTAAAAAGTTTTTATATGTTCATTTTTAACTGAAGTTTTGATTTAGAGAATGGATTATGAAAGGATGAGATAAAATACTGAATCACTGCATATGAATACAGGTGTTCTTACCTTACACTCCCATTCAAAAAGAAACAAAAAATAAAATGCATCCTGCAGACTGCATTAGAGAAGTTTCAGTGCGTGAGGTAGAAAGGACAGCTATGTGACAGTAAATATTACATCCTAGGGCAATGTGAAAATTCTTCCCTTGATCTCTGCTGCTGCTGGTCAGGATACAGCACACCTTTTGCCTGACTCCCTAACAGCAGGGCTTACTCTATTGAGATAAGAATTTCTTAAGGCATTTCTTTAGCACAGGAAGAGGCCTCTGCTTGCCCAAATATACAGCTGCTAAATTTAATTGCCACTATGCTGTCTATTTTTTTCTATATGGAATTTTTTCAATGAACTTACTTCTGGTCCCTCACAAATTTTAGAAGAATAGAGTGGCACCTTTTGAATTTGATGTTCACTTACTTACACTGATGTGCAGAGCATGTGAAAGTAAGTGGTATTTGTTTTTTGATAACTTGGAAAGCCTATGTGCTGGAAAACCAACTGTTATCTCAGCTTTACTACTTATGTCAATCATAATGTTGATGAGTGTGAGTCAGCCGCAGCATTGATCAGTTCAGACTTCCATCAGCACAATACTAAAATGCACTGCAAGCTGTCAGTATAATATTAATGACAACCAATCATAAACAGCTTTCAGAATACATATGAAAAGTATTTCTGAACTGTAACCACCACCTTTGTGTGGCCAGCTACTGAGAACTTAAAAAACTGCTTTGGAAAGCCTGGAAGTCTTTTTCTTCATGTTAAGTAGTTAAGTTATTGTTAAGTAATGAGTTTTAGACATTACTACTTTTTTTATGGTTGTTGTCCCACACTAGTTACTAATTACTTTCCATTACAAAACTGTTATAAAATATGTTATGATTTCCCCATTAATATTTGCTATAAATATATGTCTACGGGGGCACTTCAAGCCCTAGAAGGTTCTACAATTCAGCTAATGATGCTTATGACATGACTTTCAGTTTCAGAAAATATCTTTTGGCATTCACACTTTATGAACAGAAACAGTTCATTCCTATCTTAACCTCAGTTTGTAATGGACATGGGCAGAGTGCAGATAAAATGCATTAAGCAGTGACGGTCAAGTGTCTCCAGTTAACAAGATATGAGGGACCCTGGGATACCTACTAAAGACCTAATGTCCATAGAGAATGACAGATTCCCATGAGGAACTACATGTTGAATGGCATTATATATATATAATGGTGTAATAATATATACAATATATATATAAAAGTATATATTGGTGGGGAGTAGATCCTAGAGCTGTCCTAGAAATCACTTTGAAATACCTTGTGAAATTGCTTGGTGTCATTCCATCTCTATTGAATCCCTCCATTGGCAAGATAGACAACATATATAGACATGACATATGTGGGATCACCAAGAAGTTGTTTAATATGTGAAGGTACTCAACACTGACAAAGCCTTCTATTGTTATTATAATAGAAATAATAAATTGTAGGTAAGGAAAGCTGGAAAGATGGCTGCCAGCTGACATGCTGCTTTCCATCTTCATCTTGTAAACCTTGCAAGAGGTTACAAAGAAAAGAGATAAAATAACATAGCTGTGGTTGCCTTCTTTCTAACATTCCTTGTAATTTATACCTTACCAAATCAAAAGATGACTTTTAAGTTCCTGCTTAAATAATAACTCCTATGAACAGATATAACTGATAAGTCATCATACTTGGTTGCTGTGGAGATTAAATTTTGCCAGTAGGAGAGAAACAATCTTTAGTTTTCATTGTAGCCCTTAGTGAGTAATGAATTAGTAAAATCTGAGCAATAGAACAGATTTTGTGGTAGTGCAACTTTACAGAACCACAAATGTTCATTGATAGCCACTTAGAACTAGTATCCTTTGAATAAAACTTTCAAATTCTTCCTTTAAAATATATATTATTTTCTGAAATGCTTTTGGTATTGATTTTAAGATTCAAGGGAATTCACCAAACAAGCAAGAAGCTACCCTATGGCATACTTAACTGACTATAATTCTTAGGGCGGATGTGGGGAAAGATTTTTCAGTCACTTTAGAAATCTGAGGTTTTTATTCTAGGGGAAATTTAACTGGAAATTAATTTGATATTTCACTGTTCATATTTCCAAACAATCAAAATCCAGCCTTCTTCAGAAATGTATTGCCGATTCTAGACTACATTTTAGATCTAGATTTTTAGATTTAGAATTTAGACTGTGAAGATGGACACCATGTATCCTACTGTAAAAGGAGTTGGAATAAACTGTTATAGAAAATAGAAAACATTCTATTTCATTAAATATTTTCAATTTTATTATACTGATAACAAGTTTCCTTTAGTCATACACAAGTATAACTGATACTACAGAATTAGTGCCATTAATCAGAACAGAATTCAAAATCTCATTCAGTTACAACAATTACTGTTATCCTACAATCTAAACACAAATTTTTGAAAATTCACAGCAATGCGACTAATTAATGCATTCTGTATTTACTTTTGTTACCCACTGTGTAAAAAACATTTTGCTTTTACTGGCAAAAGGACTCAAGATGATGGATATGTTGCACAAGAGGATTTATAACCTAATGCAGTTTTTATCTACTTGAATTGAATTGAATCTACTTGAATTCTACTTGAATTCTTTCAATTCTAAATCTGTTACCAGCCTTAAACACAGATCTCTAGAATTAGTTATTTTGGTAACAATAGGATATTCTTTTGGTTCTTACCATGTTTTATATGCTGCTGTTTAAATCTGTTAATGGTGAGAGGTGGGACTAAGCTGTAGAATGGACATGATCATATATTACACTGTAGTAAATGATAGTGCTCCTAGGACATGAATTTTCTGTCATCCTGAAACTAAATGTCAGATAGGATTGAATTTTCCAAAAGGTTTTAAATATAAGCAAGAATGTTTTATAGATCTTGTGCCACTTCTTACTTAAATTCTCAGAAATTGTAGCATTAATTTCAGGATGTGGAAGATTTAATTGCATTTTCCTTCTCTTTCTATACGAAGCAATAGAGTATTCTGACTGCAAGAATACTTCTGTACTTCTGTTTGTTTTGGCTTTGGCTCTGCTGGTTTTGCAGTGGAGTTCTCTCAACATGTGCTATTAAATTTCTGCCTCATCTCTCATAAAATGTTTATACCTGAACAGTAAAACTGCGTACGATCCAGTTTGATGGTTAGGGGATTTTCTTAGGAAGTGGGAGAACGAAGATTCTAATACTTTTTGGCAGTGGAAGAAACCAATCTGAATCATGCGTGTATATTTTTTTGCCCCTGTGATAGTAAGCTCCTACATAGATCTATCTTTAACTTCCATTAAAAAAAAAAACACAACACTCCCCCCCCAAACAAACAAACCAAAAAAAACCCACAAAAACAAACCACAAAAAACTGTTGAAAACTTTTTTTAAAAACTCAGTAAGACAAAGGAAAGAGAGAATTTCTCCTTTGGTTCCATTCAAACCTACATTCTAAAATACTGAAGGAAAATTAAAAAAAAATCCACTTCCTTCAGGAAAGTTAAGACGTGCTTGCTGTAGGGAGAGTTTTGATTAATTCTGATTTGTATGCTTTGTGAATCTACATCTGTTTTTCTATAAAACTGACATTTGCCAGTGTTTGTAAAACTGGTCAGAGTCCATTCTGCATCTTTCCTGCAAGTTCTTACCACATGCAAAATTAGCTATCCCTATTCCAAGATGGGTACCTACCTTGTATACATATACAGAATGTATACCAAACAGATCTTTTCTCTTCTGCCTGACATGTATATTCCACCTGGGAAGTTGTACCTTTCTTTCCCATGTCTTCAGAATAGGGGAAAACAATAAACAAAAAGCCCTGTCCCATGGAGAGTTAGATGTTGTTTGTTCTGCTTAATAACTCTGAGCTCTTTTCAGCAAACATTCTATCAAAGGGTTGTCAAATAACTCTCCTCAACAGAGCAATTATCCAAATGTAGTGCAGTAGATTCTCTCTAGACATCTTCAGGCTTGTTTCCAGTCTAATAATTTTACATTGATACAGCCTATTTTCAGTGGAATACTGCCACTGAACTAGCTATTGACCTAATGAAACAAATAAACCATAAGTTGCTTGTGCCCATAATGTACTTAATGAAAGCTTTGTAGAAACATGGGAAGCACGTAAGAAATCAGAAATCGGTAAATATTATTGTAAAACATAATAGATGTTGCTGATTATGTAACTTAATGATACAAAAATGCTGTCAAGACAAATGAAATTTCAATAAAAAATTACTGGCGTACATACAGATGTAAACCCGAGTCTTTAATAGCTGGGATGGCAAAAACATTGTTTTGTAGTCTAGGAGAGAGTATATGTTATTTAAATAATGACAAATAAATAAATAAATATTTGGATGGCATTTATGGACAGAATATTCATCTATTCATTTACTCATTCCTTCTATTCAGTTTAATATTAAAGTTCCAGATTTGCTTACTATGGTAGTGTGTCCTGGGTTTCGTAGGACAGGGTTCATTTTCCAGAGAAGCTGGGAGGGGCCCACAGCCAGGCTAGCCCATTGAACTAGCCAATGGCATATTGGATACTGTACAGACATCCTGCCCACCATATAAGGGTGGAGGGTGGGCTGAGCCAGGCCTTATATAGTGGATCTCTGGCACAGGGTCGTTGGTGCGGCTTTAGGTGGTTGGTGTGCGTTCTGTATTACTTGCTTTATATATTGTGTCATTACTATTATTGTTATTATTGTTCTTTCATCTTCTCTTGTGGTGTTAAAGTCTCCTTATCTGAACCTATGGGGTTTGGCCTCTTTTCTCCCTATTCTCCTTCCCATCCCAATGGGTGGAATGGGGGCCGAGTGTAGTCACTCACATGTAGTCCCATTAACCTTTTTCCCAAGCAAAAGCCCTTTCTTCCCAGAGGGAATTGTTATCATGATATAGATAAACTATTAAGCTCTGCAGCAGTAATTATATATATAAATATACCTATTTATGTACCTTTATACCTGTATATAAATTTATGACAACTTATAGTGAATACACTATTTGTTTACTAGAAAGAACTTTTATTTTTTTTCTAATTTATTTATTGAAATAACTCTGAGTGAAACAGAGATTTCTAATAAGTAAAACAAGTCTCTACACAAGAAAAAAATACAGACATTAATGTCTTTAAGAGTAAAAAATATTTTTCCCAGTAGATACAGAGCTTTGGTTATCTATGCAAATAAATCCCCTATTTTATTTGGAAAATTGTCTATGTTTTATTTCTGAAACTTTTTTGAGACTAGTCTTTAACTAGTCTTGAGACTGGGAACAGAACCATGCATTTATATTAGAATTACTAAATGGGCAGGTTTTATATCTCACAAATGAAATGGAAGAAAAGACTCTTTTAGTGACATTTAAATTTGACAAGAAAGATCACTAGAAGTATCAACTAGGGACCAGGTAACATTTTCTTAAATAAACCTTGAATTGTGGAAACAACAAAGTTCTTCAAATTGCTCCACTAACTTCCTGCTTTCGATTTCTCAATATCTTTCTGTTGGGTCTTTCAAGTTATTCTTTATTACTGCAGCACATTTTAGAAAATGTGCATGCATGAATTTACAATCTTTATTATGGAAGTAGCAAAATACAACTGTATTTTTTTTCTCATGGTTTTCTGTTGCATATTTTCGGTTTTGCCTTCTAGTTTTATTGCCTCTCCTTTTGGAGAGGTTGCCTCTAATGGACTGCTTTGAACCAGGTATTTAAGGTTCCAGGTGTTATTTTATGTTTTTCTTCTGCCACTGTATGTGGCATTCTTGTCTGTAGAAATAATCTACAACTGCTGAAGCTTTTGTGCAGATGGAGCTTTAATAAAATCAGGGTTGTGGGTTGTGGGGTGGGAAACAAAAAAAGCATATTCTTGGCTTTCTAGTATCATTCCTGTCTTTTTTTTCAGGGTTATATGCAGCCAGACTGAATCTTGTAGTCCCTTTCCTGCCTCATCAGGTGGGGCTTACAGCCTGTGGTTCTATGAAATACCTCTTCCCTTTATTTCAGTGCAAAGCATACTGTTTAATTACCCTAGGATTTTGCATTGTTTTGATAGGGATGCACTGAAAGCTGTATTCATAGTGATGAACCACAAAATACACCAGTTGGTTATCTGATTCTTTTCCCTAAGGATGGGATGTTACCAAGCCCCTAAAATCACTTAATTAGACAGTGATACATGCTGTGTGGTTGTCACTTGCAGAATTTGAAGCAACAATAACAATAAAGCAAAAATTTCACCTGTACTGACCCTTGTGTAATTGTACAGTGTAGTTCTTTCTACCTTGATTAATAGCTATGACAGTGACCATTTGGCCAGATAGTTAAAACTAGTAATACTGGAGCAATTTTTAAATTTACCATCTGTTTTCTCAAAAAATAACACATAAGGTTTTATAGTATGGAAGCATGTAGTTACCATTGAAAAAGCTATTAATTATATTAATAATCTAAAATGCTTAATCAAAACTGGTTTGATTCTATAAGACTTGGGAAATGCTGATGAACACAGCAGGTGAATAAATATGACTCTCTTCTATGGTGGCAGAATAAGAGTATGTGTAAAAGAACTTAAATATTATATAGATATTTATCCTTTGGATTTCAGACAAAGTATTTAGAGTTGAATGCAATGTCAAAGGCTGGTTTTCTGTGCACTATGGGGTGAGTTTTCCTGACTCTGAGTGCCCAAGTGTCTGAAGGTATGGGTGTGCTGCGAGGTCAAATATCTTATAACTTGAGAATGAAAAGTGAAGGACTAGTTTCCTATGCAGTTACTTTAGCATCTTTGGAAACACTCTCTGTGGAAACTGGAAGGCAATGGGTTGGTTGATTCTTGTATACTAGGGTGAAAGTGTATATGAGCCCCACTGCAGAGAATGTTACAGCGGCTGAACAAGCAAGTCTGTATGAATTATATAAACCTTTGCTAGTGTTACATGCCCTTCCTAACTGGACTGACACCATCTGTCTTCTCTCCCTTCTTCCTCAGTCTGTTCTGTCAAAACACTTTGCAGTTACCTGTGCTCAAGCAAGTTACCATCTCCTTTTACAAAGGTTTCAATCCAGACTGGAGCACAGCAGCTAAAGGAAACCTAACAGGCAGTTTCCCTGCTGCTGCCAAGCTACAACCTTTTAACAGATAAGCAATATTACAGTACACTGCACAAGCAATTGTTATATAATTCACACTACCATTATCACATTTAGCAAAAGAAAAAGGTCTCTATTAATCAGAGGTACAAGAAATGTGTGTGTGAACCCTAGGGGTAGAATGTGACTCCCTGAATCTACCCCCTTCAGTGGAAGAAGGCTTAGAGGAGATAGGCAAGGAGGATGTGCCCATGAAGCTCATGGAATAATTCACACAGATGTTAAACAGAAACTGACAATGGGGACCATAGGGAGGCCTTTGTTTTACAAAATCAGCTATCAACAGTCGAGTGGATTGACTGTGGTATAAATGTGTCTCCCTGAGTTCATTAAAATAGTGTGAATGACTCCCTGAATTACACAGACCAGCACGGGGGAAGTGAATACCTGGCTCAGCCCAACATAGACTATAAAAACTAAACAACTAACAAAACAGTTTTAAAGAGAGCAGTGGGCCCAAGTGACTTCCCTTTGACTGGGTACACCTGGTGTCACGATGGTTTGTATTATAGACACGGTAATGAGGACCACACTGGTATTATGTTTGAACCGTGTACTGCAATTGCTACTTTTTTGATAAGTGTAACTTACATTTATAATGTGGTTTCAGTATATCTTGTATCTTTCTGCTAAAGCAAAAATCCCAGGTAACATCTTCTTCTTCAAACAAGTAGATCTGATGTTAAACATTACACCCTCTGTTTATGGAATATCTAAAAGAACCTTGTCAGAGAATATTGGACTCTGACAGGATAGGAGAGGGTAGAGGGAAGACACCTAATAAAGCTAAACAAAAAATATCCAATAAAAAAAGACTATTAGAAAAAGTAACTTACAAGGCTGAGCTGCACTTTTCCAAGATGAATAAATGGACAGATATTTTCTCCCTTTCATGTACTCTGTGTATGTTGCAAAATTGTATGCAGTAATGAGAATGTTCTAGACTTGGCAATTTTGGAGACTAAGATCGTATGTCAGATAATATCCCTCTGAGAGTTCAAGAACTTAGTGATTTAATGAGAGATCTAGAACATCAGTGTTTTTTATAGGCATTTTTTTTTGGTGGAGTTCACTTGCATCATCCTCACCTTTCTTAAGAAACAAGAACTGAAAAAGTCTGTCAAAACTGAGGTCCTAATATTATCTCATGTCTTAGGCTTAAATGTTAAGGAAAATGTATATTAAAGGAGCTGAACATGTACTTTGAAAGAAGAAATTAATCTAATTATATACAAAAAGTCACTGCAGCAATACTAGTTGTTAAGACAACTTGCATAGCTTTTGGCAGGTATGGTGTCTGTATCCAGATAAATCCTTTTCTTGCTCAGGAGTGACAACTGCAGTTGACTGGTAGCTCCTATCAACCACAGTTAAAACAATTTTTAAAAAAAGAGAATTCTGTATTGGGAACTGTTTATGTTTACTTTCTGTTTGTCAGATACATAGGGTATAACAACTTCCTGCTATTAACCGAACAGAACAAATTTAATTGAAACATGTAAAAAGGAAAGCTCTGTAATCCATTGCATAACGTGTTATACATTACTTTTTGACATGGACAGAATCAACAAAATGATTGGAAGCAACTCTTTATTTCTCACAAGTTTTGGCTAAATTGCTTTTAAAAAATATTTTTAGGAGATTGAAGTGATAATGTATTTATGCTCTGTCGTGTTCTTACACTATTTGCATAAAGGGTAATGAGAATTGGCAGGGAAAAAAATCTAAGCAGGTGCAAGGTGAGCTTGCCAAATAGCTTTTATTTTGATGCTGAGTACAATGAGTCTTTCAGAAATCTAAACAGATGCCCACTGACTGTATTTTTCTTTGTTTGTTATCAAGTTTTTTGAAGGTGTTAACTTTAACTCCAGTTAGAGATTTTTGTCCACATGGTGGTGGAGAGTGGGCATAGATGATTAAAATGACTGTTGATTAAAAGTGGTATGAAAATAAAAAGTGTATTCAAACTCTGCTCTCTAAATAATAAGAATAATGTTCTGTGTTTGTAATAGAAAAGGTTGTTGGTGGTTGAATAAAGTAAGTTAAGAAAATTTTAAGGCAGGTAGTTCACAGTCACCAAAATACTAGCAACCACCACCAAATTTACATCCAAAGGCTGCACAAGAGCATTGCTTGGCATGTTTCATACTCAGCATGATGTGAATGGATCTTCCCATTAAATGGATCTTTTTATTTGGTATAACTATGGGAAGCTGCATTTAAGCAGGAAACTGGAAAAAGGTTTTGTGCAAGACTAAGCAAGTGCAATCTGTTGGAAAACAAAAAATAGTTGGAATGGCTGTACTGAGGTGTTAAATCTGTTGACGTAACATGCATAAGGCTATTAATGAAGTTTAGAACACTTACATATCAATAAGTAAGTGATTTTCTCAAACACCTCTTTCATTTCTGACTTTTAAGTCCCAAGTTTCAAGGGATATATACAATGAAATGAGCTTTGGCACTGAAAAGCCTGCCTTTATTTGCTTTTGAAATTCAGAAATCACTTCAGTTATGGATTGGGGTTTGCATGCTGATGGCTAACCCAGACCTGTGGCACCACTAACAAGGTAAAAACATGAGGAGTTTCAGGATGCTGCAAATTAGAAAAGGAGAGTGATGCCTGTGCAGATGGCCTGCCTTGACCTATGGCATCACTAACAAGACAGTGACATGAAAATGTCAGCATACTGTAGAAAACAGAATGGTGGTGGTCGTGGTGTGTGATAGCTTAACAGAATTAATAACCAACACAGAAATTATCCAGATCATAAGTGAACACCAGATCATGCTAGAAAATAAACCAAACTCAGGCTACTGGGCAACAGGGAAACAGAGTCATGTTCTGTATTTGGGAGGGGATGGAGGTGGTACAGGGGTAGTATTTGAAGCAGGAGGACAGGCGCTATAGAGTTAAGCAGAATATTTTGATCAGAGTGCTTTAGGAGTCCCTGTTGAGCGGCTCTGTGATAAAAACATCCTGGAGCAGGACAATCACTTTTTGTTCCAGCAATACTTGTGTATACCTGACTTCCAAAGTTGGGGTGACCTGACATGCTTTCCTTACCACTGGCAAGGGAACACCTAGAGGATACTTCTTGCCATCCTAATACTGATTTTATAATACCTTGTTATTTTTCTCTTGACTTAGACCTCAGTGTTTCCCAGACAATTGGTGCCCTTCTGTCTAATGTCCCAAGAATCTTATCATCTTACTACATTTTATCATCTAAATTTTATTCATCTTATTACTTTTTTTTTTTTTTCTCTTTCCTGCTGGTACCAATAATCTTTTCTCTTGGTTTAAATAATATAATCAAATTAATCACTAAGCAGTTCTCAATCTATATTTAATGTTAGCTGTAACTGGTTTTATTTTGGACTTAGTTAAAGGTCTGTGCATTGAGAGGGGGTCTTTTTAAAAAAATATATTTGGTCTTACAAGATTGACTCTTCCTATGTATCGTGAGACTTCTTGATATAGGTGTAATCTTTGAAAGCACATTTACTCAGCACATAATATAGGAACTATTTTCCTTCTAAGTTAGTTAATATTTTAGGACAACATCACAGGAATCCTGTTCCTTAAGGGGGGTCCTATTAAGAAAAACTTTTCTTCCTTTTGAGTTTGCCTATATATTTGGTCAGTATAGCCCAGAATTGGGATTTACAAAGACACGAAATAAGAAATAGGGGTGTTATTTTTTGATATTGATTGAATTTATGGTTTTATACTTTATAAGGTAGGATCTAAGTGACACACAGGTAGGAAGGTTCAGTGTGAGATCACTGACTTTTCAGGTCAGGCTTGTCTAGAATTGCTGGCAGGGGAAAAACCTGGGGTAGTAATCAGTTCTGGATTGAAAGATACTTTTGGCACTACTACTGCTTCTGGCTAAACTGAGACAGTGTGGTCTGCATGATCAGGTAGTGAGGTGGATTGGGAACTGGTTGAAGGAAAGAAG